>JABUQX010026240.1:0-39720 GCA_015478945.1 Trachelipus rathkii
GAAGGAGTAGAGAGAATTTTGTTAGGTAATAGCATTAGATGCTATGTTTTCCGCTAATTCTACGTCAGACTTCCATTTTAGAGTAGAAAGTTCTCTCAAATGAATCATATATACGCGTATTTGAGTCAATATCAAAATCCCTTTAAATATGCATATAAATTAATTTTCTGGCGATTTGCATGCTATGGAGTAAATAAATATAGATAAAATACAACTCTTCTCAATTTATTTACATAACTTTTAAACTATAAACATTTAATAGCCTATACAAAAATGTTACCATACATAAGTCGGGAGAATATATCATTTATATTTGGCACCGAGAAATCCTGTCTAATTTTGCACTTTAGAGGTCTGAAATCAAAGCCCGTAGTGTTAGTAAAGTGTTAAGAGTTATATTGCTGATGGGAGTGTCTGTTTCATGCAATTACATAGGATTCGTAAGCGTAAGGTTGTTGAGAGCAGGTATCATCGTGAGGACGAGAATGAAAAAGTCTGTGTTTAATGATTGGGGCTGATTGGGCTAAGGCTAGATATTTGGCAAGTGAGAGAGCGGCCAGAACGGCCTCCCCTTGAAGACTAGTCACGGGGTGTGATTTCGTGTAGGCTGATTAAGGGAGTAGAGTGTTCTTGAGTGCAATCATTTAAAACTAGAGTATGAAATAGATATAGATATTGTTTAAACACTAATTCCCGCAATGCTATTGGTGTCATCATTCGACGTTGCGTTAACCCGGTAATAACTTCTGCGGTCCTTACCCTGTTCATACTTATGAAGATATCCATTTGGTAATCCCCTCAGAATGGAGGGAGGTAAGGGCAATAAGTGAGACCTTGAGTACAAACCCGCAGATAGCCCGAATTCTTGTGTATTTGTTTAAAGGAATACACCTCCCCACCAAATGTTCAACGGAGTCTTCTTATTTCATGGCGTCAAAAACTATTATCTGTACCCAATTTTCAGCGGTCCAAAACTCATTATCATTTCGCGATATATATATAATATAACCCTCACCCTCATTTACTGAACATATTATATATATACCTATTACTTATTATAATTATTTCATTTGCTTTAAATGTTACGTAGTGAGAAGAGTTTTTATAATGGTTGCATTCTAATATGTGATCGATCAGCAGCTTTACCTATTTCACTGAGGACCTTAGGTTTAAAGGAATCATTTCCTATTATAGAGGATTTACAAGCAAGGTTTTCACATACTATACACTGGACTGAACTTCTCTATCATCGACATGAGATTATTTTATAACGTCTTTAATCTAGAAGTATCGATTGGAGTTTCCAATACTTTTTTAATCTTATTATAAGTAGGTAAATACTTTAACATAATAAACTACTGCATATGAGTTCTAGAGATATATGAGAATTAGTACACCAGTTGGTCTATCCATCCATGCGAGTACCGAATTGCTTAGTAGTGGGCGCAATGCAAACTAATTTCTTAACTGTGTATACAAGGCATTGAAGGATAGCAAGCTCACACAGCAAAGTATCCGTATGGAAAGTGCTCGAAGCTGGACATCTCTTTACTGATTTATTCCTCTTTTGAATCATATTTATAGAGATACAACTCTTTTCTCTCGCCTATTTAATTATACGTGAGGAGATATACATGATCTTCGCTCGACCCATTTTGGATAGAAAATTACATTGATCAAGAGGGCTCATGACATTACTCGAGTATACATGGAGCTCATATCTCTATCTTTTTATCCAAACAGATCAGATACTAGACGATGTATTTAAAGATAACCAGTGACCTACTCTACTCTGTAAAATAGTGAGTGTCGTCTTTTGATGCACACGAAATTGTGTTCGTGATGAGATATATCTATATATATTTCGAGAAATGATTTTCCTTTCCTAACCAATTTCGTGTAGATCGGAATAGTGAGGCTCGCATAGGTTGAACGGACGCGGCTCGTTCACATGCATATTTTCTTTCAACGAGTATTGACTTAACCCCCTAACATGTCGCCATGACATAGCTCTTGTCATCCAGTTAACGTAATATTTATAAAGTACTTTTTAGTCATATATATATAGATCTAACGTAGCATTCTCTCAATACTTCTCACATTATCGTGAGTGAGTAAGAGGTCACCACTTGATAATTGGAAACTTTCTAAGAATGACCTTCTAAACAAAATTTTTCATAATATTACATTAAAAATTTCAGCACATTATATTTATTTCTCTTAACGCGTGTATATCAAAATATAGTCCTACGTCAACAGTAATTATATCACTGTTAACAAAATGTTTGCAAATCTTCATTAATTGAAGAGAGTTCCTTCGAGACATTATTCTTAAACGTATTGCTTAAAAATATGCTTTCATATAAGCGAATATATATATATAATACGTACTAAAGTACGTCTAAGGTAAAAGTTCGAAGGAAATCCTTCTACCTATGACAAACATTAGTACAACACGTTTTAATAACATGTGATTTCTCGAGCATCCTTAATGAAGATAATTATTGTCCACTTCAAGTCTATATAAGGTGAAAGCAGATTTAGCAATGCTAGCAGTACTTAAACTGGGGAGAATGAGCTGCTTCATCTCGAAAAATATTAACGAGAAAAGTTGAATTGATCTCGTTTCCAATATGGTCGCTTATGCACTTCTTCCGTTCAGCCGAACATTTTATGTTTATAATTTCCCCACCTCAACATAAATTTGTGTTATTTTTATTTTAAAATGTAATTCACTCGTAAAATAATATGCCCTTGCTGTAATAATTTACATATTATTCATTCTCGGGGACTATAAAGCGACGAACGTAGCTGAGTGAGCTTATATCTTAATTACTGCACTTACGATTGACGAGATTTCAGTATATATACGACCGTCTACTTGTCATCTGATAATATATTGAAATACACTGAAATTCATTTAGAATCGTGATATAGCATACATTATAATTTCTTAGCTGAGAGAGTCTCATTTAAGATACTAATTATCAAATGCTGAGTTACCCGATAGTAATATTTTTTAATATTTTATGCCTTTAGACAATGTAACTTGAGTATCTCTCTCTACACTCAAGAATAGAGCTTAAACTATTTTATCACTCCATACAAGTTATCTTATGAGACGTTATCAATTAGACTGAGTTCTGTATATAATAAGTAGAATGTTTATGGTAGCGCTGTATAAGATGGTTGTGTTTTTATGACATTTCCCCTTAATAAGAGGTTTAGTGCGAGAGAGAGCTGCGTTCATATATAGAGAGAGTAACTTGCCTTTTTTTTTGAAATTCCACGGCTGGCAACGAATTGGAAATTTTCCCTTCTGTAAATCTTTAGCAATAAGTGCCAGTTAAAGCAGTGTGATCATTTTTTTTATTAAGTCGTAAATATCTGTGTGTAGTATAATGCTCATTCATCAACGAAGGTAGCCTTTGGACAACACTGAGAATAGTTACCCCACTACAAACTTGGACTATGCCAGCCGCTCTCCGCATATAGCCACATATTGTAAAAAGCTACTCGATCAAATATCATAGTAATGTATTGGCCCTCTGGATCGTGCGCGTAAATAACTTTCTTGCCGACTGTTTCCTAAGAAGATATATGAACTTCTGCACATCAAATAGTGTCTAGGAATCGTTTTAATAACAGTTTCAGAATCATCACACAAGCATTTTCCTTGAATGCGTAGTATCTTTCCCTCTTGGCTCATTTAGATATATTAACGAGTATAAATAGGCTTTAAATCAACGTTATCTGTGTGGTAACTATTCGTTCATATGTCATAGTTATGGAATAAACGAGTCAGTCTGCTATCACATGTCTGTATTACATATGTCAACATCTAGTCTTCTTAGTCTTGATCCTGCATGGCCTGTGCATCACGCCTCTGACATATACTTCAGCTGTTGATGAATATAGCTTCGAAGCACTTAGAAAAAAAACGCTAGTGGACCGCAACGCGGTAGCTGTTGTAATATACTTCACACATATCTGATCTAAGTACACTCTCTTCGTTAAGAGTACTAGTCCACAATACCATACGCGTGATTGAGGTTTAGATATTCGAGTGTGGCCACTATTTAATTTTTAGTGTAAGATCGTTTACAGGATGTACACTCATTATAATAGTCTGAGTGATATATGCTAACCTATCTCGTCTCAATCGACGTTCTTGACTCACTAATAGTCTTTTCTTGTATATGATTTATAACTGTCTTTGATATATTTTACATGTCCAGTTTTTATTGTAGGGGAGAAATCTTCGAGGTTTTTATCTATGTGCATATTAGGTATTGCTCTAATACGTATCTCTACTTTTGAACTATAGGAGTGTATGGGTTACCTGTGAATATAAGCATTATAATCACAGTAATCATCATACGGGTACTACCTGAAAACACGAGATAACATGATAGGTAAGTTGAAACAACATAATAAATATGCTCTCATCATACACGTGAAAAAATTCAGTTCGGCTATGTGCGTCACCTTTTGATTATATAGATATTGTTCTATTATGCATCTATCACACGGTGTAATCAATAAACTCAGCACTCCTCTAAAAAAACGTTAACGCCACTGAACATAATTAACGGTCTTCGTATATATAAACAGTATGTTAGAAATAATATTGAAGGATAAAGAATTTGAAATAAAATTGCATATACCTATTAAGAGACGGAGAGAGATCGAATAAGAAAATTATTCACAGATTAACTCATTTTCACTAGCTAAAAAAGAAATTCGTATTTGTTTGTTTTGCAGCTAATTATAAAGATAAAATCTACGAGTCGGTGAACTTGAATTAGTATAATACATTCTTGCACAGGTATTAAAAATAAGTACGGACTGATGGTTTGAAAACTCGGAGAATTTAACTGTATCTGTTCGCTAAGAGTTTGAACTTCAATTTCAAAGTTGAAAAGTGATACAAATAAAATATTAAAATTCTAACGTATTCGCGAAATGACTCAGACATTAGGTGAGGAGAGAGAGGTGTAGAAATATATGAGATAACTAAAAAATCAAAATCTAAGTTTGTCGATATTATATTCATACGCTCGGCCATACCAATCTGCCACTAATCAAGAGTTCAGTACTATTAAAACATGATTCTCTTTTATGAACCAAACTTCTATATCAAATGGAAGGAACATATCACTCTGAATCGCACGTGTTAAGATATTTACTAGGTTTACACCCTCAACAGAAAATTACTCTTTCATAAGTAAATATAGCAATAACGTATGTTTTTACGTCTGATGTAGAGTGAAATTTATTTTGAGCTTTTTTTAAAATTAGACCCACCTATCCCAAGATCATAGATCTTTCCTTATATTTGGATTAAAATTTACTTTAAAGAATTCGTCTCGAGAGTAATAACAGAGAGATGTATCAATACATGTAGTCTCACTAAATTATATGACTCTCATAAATAGAGATACCACACTCAAAACAAAAATAGTACAAATATTTAAACCAAAAATTATTTTGCTTTATATAATTATTAAATAAATTATTAATCAATTTAAATATAATTATATATTAAATAATAATAATAAAGCGTTATATCATATAATATATTAAGGAGTGTATTATTAAAATCATATCCATTAAATTGGATTGAAATACACATCACACATATAATCAATAACAATATAAATAACAATAATATATATATATTTTTAAGAAACTTTTGATAATAACTGTTATAGTATGTGTTAACATGTATGTTATAGTTAGATTAAATAATAAAGAAATAGTATTAAAGATTGATTATAATCATACATCGAAGAAAGTTAAAGCAGTAAAAGCAGTAAAGTGCAGTAAATGCTACGTAAAAAGCAGTGAATATTGCCAGTACAGAGCGATATTATTTCACTGTACAGCTTTCGACTGACGTGTCACATAATTAATTCGTGCATCTGATAATTATTATTATGTTAACTCACGTAGGTCTTTGCTTAAGTGAATGTGTTCTTAGAGTATGTTAAAAGCTCGCTCTTGTGGAGATTGGTATGGGTTGAAAGCAAAGTTAAGTAGTACACAGCTAGTATAAGAGAGAGTAGAGTTACCACGTCATATCTGTGCTTATATTTAATTGCTCAGCTCACACTAATACTCTAGTGTTTCGCTCTCTATTTAACCAGGGTTATATCGTTATAACGCTCTTATTAATGGAATGTCTCTTATCATAACTTTCTTTATGTAAGAACTAGATTCATCTTGATATAGAGGGAGTTCGTAAAAAGAGATGCAATGAGTTATTATATAGTACGTGAAGCAGTGAGAGAAATGTCAGCTATAAAGGCCTTCATCACTGTGAAAAACGCAGCTATATTTGTGGCTCTGTCTAAAACAGGTAAGAGTGTCACAGTTCTCCATAAAGCACCAAGTAATAATAATATTTACATCACTCTGTTGTGGCTTAGTAACGAGTGTACACCCTGCGATTATAATATCTTAATTTGTGAGTGTATTATTACTCATTTTATATTAATTACTCTCATTGAGACTATATTTGAGTTATGTTAGTAATGTAGTACTATTTATTTATTATTAGTATGTTAGGCATAGATATACAGTAAAGCACGCTCATTATCTATTTGCTAATTAATAGCAGATTATAAGCAGTAAAGCTTTACTAATTTATTTCACATCATGATTTATGAGTTACTCTATTATTGGTTATTACAGTCTGTGACTCATCTATTTTTAGTAATTATTTAGTATGTGAGTGTACTTTTCATATTGATTTAATAGGGTGATGTCATAAGTATAATATATATTATATATATTTTATTAATTATATGTTAAATTCATTTTATATTTTTTATTATTTATATGTGTATCTCCAGATGATGTAATTATTGTGAGTTATTTCTTAGTAATTAAGTGAGTATGCTATTCATTAGGATGGTGTAAGGTATCTTGCAATTGTTTCTGCTGTTGTGATTGTGTCTGAGTAGAGTGAGAATTCTGTTGTGTCAGTTTATGAGCTGTTATTGTTATCGCGTTGTTGTTATCTACTTAATGAGAGTTATTTGTTGTGTTATTAAATGATATTGGTTCAATATCTTCATTGGATCGACTGTGTGACCTATATGAGTTGTATGTATCTTTTCACTTTCTGTTCATTTTGTGCAGGAATAGATTCTTTAAAATTATAGCCTACCATGTTGTATGACATAGTCTCGTGGTTTGGGTGTGACACATATTCTTGTTCGTTGTAATTGTTTGTGTAGTAAGATATTTAGTGTTCTGTATGTGATAGTATATGTTTTTATAGTGATATGTTGTTTTTCAAAGATTGTAATTAAAAGCCGCGCACGTAAACCGCACGTGCTGGGAAAAAGATTGAGATTGTGGATTGGTTTCTACAGTATGATAAACGAGAATTTATGTGAGTAATGAAAATAAACATATATCAAGTTTTAATAATTATGATTCCATAATATTAATTATATATATTAGTAATATTTGTGCGTGTGTGTGTTCTCCATATTTAATTTATATCATATAGATTAAAGAACTACTGGTGGATATCGTGTGTGTGTGGTACTTGGTCGTTGTTTTTCCGTGTGTGATGCTTATTTATAATAAAGCAAGTGATATTATATAGAATTATGAATGCAGATGATAGTTACTTAATTGCCGTTCTCTTCTGTTGTGTGTTTGATTTATAAGTTGGCGTAGTATGCGCTAGTTCACCATACTGTCAATGGCGCTGTCTCGTTGTGTGTTGGTTCGTCCGTTCCCTCGTTACGTTGCTCCTTGCTGTGAGTATATAGTAGTTGTAATATTCAGCTTTCATGGAAAAGTTGGCGTGATTAATATGAAGAAGAAAATAGAAAGAAGAAAAATATGAAAGAAGAAGAGATATGAAGAAGAAGAAGAAGAAAGAAGAAAGAAGAATGATAGAAGATAGAAGAAGAAAATAAGTAAAGATAAGAAGAAGAAGAAGAAGAAGTGAAATGAAGAAAGAAGTAAGAAGAAAGAAGAAGAAGATAGTAAGAATTGAGAAGCAGAAAAAGAAGAAGTAAATAATAATGTGCAGAAAAAATTTAAGAGTTAAAATAGTTAATAATAGTAAAAATGATTAATGAAATAATAATAAATAAATTTAATGTATATTATTATAATTAAGAGATAATATACATCGATAATATATATATAAATATTAACATTAAATATAATAATTTATAATAATAATCAAATTTAATTAAATAATAATACACTAAATCCGACATATTTCATCATTGGAATTCCTTATATATTCAATCTGAGAGTGATATCAATAGATCGAGATAGATTGGGATAATATCAGAGTGAGACTCCATAGTGATTGTTTGGAGTAGGAATTCAGGTTAGTTGAGGTTTGAGAATAAGGATATTGAACAAGGGTTGAAATTCAATATTAGTCCAGCTAAAACCATGAAGGATGATATCAGTCACCATTTCGAAATTAGACCGAGTCACATACATATCACTGAACTCAATGCGCTTCTGGATTGGCTTGTGTGAGAGGTACCTCTCTCTTACCTCACTCTTTGTCGTGCGTTTCTCACCCTAATGGTATGATCTTTCCTCTTATAGTGCTTAGTGCAAACCTAGGGTTTTTTAAGGTCGGTGAGACCGAAATTTAAGGTCTGCGAAAGATACCTCCGTCACTCTCTCTCCTCCGAGGAATTTCTCGCATATGCTTTGTGCATACCTCAAGTCGGTCTCTTTACCCCTCTCTCCTCCCTGCCATCATCTCAGTTCAGTCGGGCCGGTCGCCCCTCCAATCTCAGGTCACTGCCCTCATGTAGTTTTTGCGGAGATTGAGATTAATAGATTATATCTTTAAACTTGATTTGTCGTAGCTTTAGTGGTATATAATCGTAATTATAGTATAATGGTTACATCAAATTAATACGAATTTAATCGAGATTAATAATGATCGATTAAATCCAATCACTATAATAATAATAATAATTACCGTAATGTTTAAATACTGAACGTGAGTCATTTTCCTTGAAGTTGCACTTAATACCACTTGGATATTGAAACACACTATATGTTTTATAAATCACACTCTATAATAATAATAATAATAATAATAAATAATAATAAACGAAAGGGGGGTGAGGGGTGTGTATATGCTTTTGTGTAGACGTGTATAAACAACTCCCATGCTTGATGACTGTGTAATCAAACGAACGCTCGTGTGTGCGCTAGCCTACGGCTCTACACAAGTGTATGTGAAATATAATATACAAAGTCGGTTAGGGCTTAAGTGGGGGTTGGGCGGATAATAATAATAATGAATAAAATAATTATAATAAATAATAATAATAAATCAAATAATATATGTAATTATTCAATAATTAAAAAACGTATTAATCTCGTAGCACTCCCTCGTGTAGTGTTAGTGATGTGAGTACCGTAGTAAGTAGTTGAGTAGTAAGTAGTAGTAGTAGTTAGTAATTGGCCTCATAGGTAGAAGTAGTAAGTAGTTTGTAATAACAGTCAGGGCGGTAGTAGTAGAGTAGTAGCTGTTGTAATTGGCGTCGTAGTAGTTTATGTAGTAGTAGTTTGTAGTAAGTAGTAGTATTATTGCGCAGAGATAGATGATCAAGGGAGATTAAGTAAGTAAATTAAGCTATATATTTAAGTTTCAAGAGATTAAGTCGCCACGGTGTATGTAAAGGTAATTATTAGATGAAATCACGGTATTTAGGAATATTGGCAATTTATAGCTCACTATAAACCCGCTTGAATAAAAATTATGAATCGATAGACTACGCGGGTAGTTACTCCCCGCGCTAGGAGGATGATTTATTACCGTGGTATTATTTTCATATTCCCTTGCGACCCGAACGAAAAAAAGCGTCAGTTTTATATTTTACGAATCACAATTAATAAAAAAAATATATAAATTAATTTAAATAATTATAATTAAATTAATTAATTAATTATAATTAATTAATTATTAAAATAAATTAGAATAATAAAAAAATAAATAAATATAAGTAATAATAAATAAAATTAAATATTATTCAAATAAAAATATAAAAAAATAAATAAAATTCATAAATATTAAAGTAAATTAATAATATAGCTTATTAAATGTAAATTAATAAATTAAATAATTAATATATAGATGATTAATAAATTAAATAATTAAAAATATAAATAAAAAAATAAATGAAGTATTAATATTAAGTTTAAATATAATAATATATATATATATATATTATTATAATAAATATATACAATATAAGTTTATTTATTGACTAGAGCCGCTCAGTATATTTACTATTTTAAGACCCTGAGGTGTAAGATTAAAATATGCGAAGAATAATGTATAATTACATAAAGTCACGCGAAGTCGAAGTCTTCACTAGTACCTCACCTTAATTTAATTCCTTCACCGATTATAATTTCTATTTTAAATATAATATATCAATTTTTCTATCGATTTATAATCCTGCTTGATGTACGCGGTCATATTAATTAAGCTAATAAGAAACAAAATTATTCCTTCAAAACGCACAAGTTCATTTTCCATTACGGAATTTTTTATAATTTTATTATGTATATATTTTCAATGACTAATAATAATACAATATATATAGAATTATATCATGTTTAAAATTATAGTATAATAATATATTCTGAAAGTATGGATGTGAAAGGCTATCACTTACATGAACATATGGTCTAAAGGGGGTAAAGTATGATAGTAAGGGTAGAAATATATATTAAAACCTCCGCTCACTCAATGACGCCCGACAAGTACGGATGCGAACGTGAATAGTTGACGAATAAGCGAAGGCGGACCCGGTGTAAGCTAGGAGTGAGGTATCGGAAAAGCGGATTCACTACTGATGCTCAGAATGTCCATGCGGTGGACCCGAGTAGATACGGATCAGAGCCGGTCGCGCGGCGCGGACAATCGCAGCGCCACAGCTGATCGTTATACCGCGAGCCGTGTCGAGCCACGCGCCTTATAAGGGGGTGTGTAGGGGTAAATCATGTAGGCCGAGGTGAGCAACAACGAAGGGGTAGTGGGTGAGAGGAGCACACACGTCGCTACGTGCCACTCGCCGGTGTACAATAGTGTGAGAGAGTGTGTGAGAGACTGCATAGAGCATAAGGTGCCGTGGATAGCCGCTGTGGAGGTGAGATTGGGGATGGGGGTAATGTAGGAGGAGGAGAAAGGGCGCCGAGGGAGTTGAGAGAGAAATTGTACCCTGAGTAGAGTCGGATTCGAAGCTGTGGTGTTTCGGTGTGAGAGAGAGATTCAGAGGAATCCTCCGCTGTCACACCGTTGATCCGAGAATAGGGTCATTCGATCACCGTACATAGACTAGTCTGTAGAGAGCGCGCACACGCATATGCCGCGTGCGCACGATTACGAAATAAGATCAAGTGACGGTAGAAAGGGAAGAAGTAGGGTAGAGAGGTAAAGGAGAGGAGGGTGGAGGGGAGTAAAGTGAAGTAGAGACTGAAATTGAGAGGAGTAAGTTGGAGAAGTAGAGTTACTGAGTCGGAAGTGGAGTCGGGTATAGGCATCGGCACCCGGTGCCTGGACGCCGGTGCGGTGCTAAAAGTATCAACCAAAATTGATTCCTTAAGGATACATTCAAATAATCAAAATATATGGTTATTTTGTATAAGTAGAATTTTGTTCGCATTATGGTATTTGTGTGTTGATTTGTATCTGAGCAGTTCAAGGGTGTCCTGGGTACCTACTAGCTCACTCAACGGAGGGGTTATATATATAAATGCTCAATGGAATGCAAATACATAGAAGTAAGATAAGGAAAACGAACAAGCAGGAAGGAGGAAGAGTAATGAAATCCTGATGACATTCTTTCTGAGGTCCTAACTATATATAGGCCCTAATATTGATATATATAATTATTATAGTATGCTAGGAGGCCGGTGCGGTGCTAAGAGTTAAGTAAAATAACATATTCATTTATAAACAATACACCTAGCAAATAAGTACTGTCTTGACTATACTAACACTCGCTCGTAAAACTTACATAAAATAAATCGATAATGTACAGCCGATCA
Organism: Trachelipus rathkii; assembly: GCA_015478945.1. Lineage (NCBI taxonomy): Eukaryota > Metazoa > Arthropoda > Malacostraca > Isopoda > Trachelipodidae > Trachelipus > Trachelipus rathkii. The sequence continues at coordinate 12,067 of JABUQX010026240.1, forward strand.
AAAAACCCACTATATTCTTAGTCTGCTACCATGCTACACACGCTTCGCGCTAGCGAGTTCGCATCCGTTTCGCGCTCGGCTAGGTACATGACCGCATATAGATAACCGATTTGCAATGTTGCGAATTTAAAATTGTTGAAAAGGACTGACATTTTGCAATCATATTTGGTGTGCAACTCATCTGAATAACTACTTCTAAGCTACTTAAGAAAACTGATAAACTAATATACAATGATCTCCTCCTTAGTATTGTAGTTCTATAGAGATATGTATTATGCATAATTTATACGTAAATAAATATTTTTATAGCGAGATTATTATATTTTTCGTACACAGTTATTATATATTATATTATTACGCCATTTTAAAATCATTTTATGTTGTTAAATTTTTTTTGTTTTTTTAAATAATTATTATTTATTTTTTTATTTTTTTTTTTTTTTAAATTTTCAATATTTCAATTAGGATCAAGATTCTTATTTTTGTTTTCTCTTAATTTTTTTTGATATATGTCTCAATTGAATGTATCTATCATTTATAATTTTCACTTTTATACTTTGTGTTTAATACTTTCCGTAACTTTCTCTTTTCCTTCAAGATATCTTCACTGGTTTGTTTTATTGATGGACATTTATATTACTTTTTCTCTCTAAGGGGTATTTGATGACTAGATATAAATCTTTCAACGCTTTTCACATTGTGTATAAATTGGGAGGCCGTAAATACGATTCTTTGCTAACATCTCTTTACAGAAGCAAATACACTTATATAATAATAGAGATATGAGAAATATTTTATCTAGAGAAAATTCTTAAAAAGCAAACCAATTAATAATAATCCAATGTTTTACATAAAGCGAAATTATGTAAATACGTTACTTTCCTAGCGCGATCCTAATTCGAGTTCTTTTCTCTCTTCTTATTAATCCTAAAAACAACCAATCCCTATTCCGCTGAGGAGTGATCAACAATCACATAACAGGTCATTATATAACTAATATTGATTTAGATTATACTATTGATTCAAGTCATATTTTGTTTATAATTTATATGCTTCGACATCTATATTATAATTTTTAGTTTTACTTTTCTTTAAAACTTTATATTTTTACTCACTTAAATAACATATTATTATGCACTTTTTTAATGTTTATAATTTAAATTTACCCATTTTTTACTAATAATTAATAACCCTATATAAAGCATATAAGTAAAATATTCTAGTAAATTACAAAGCCATACTCACAAACCACCCTTTACTGTTGCATACCGTGAGATATTACTCACTTATAATTATTATCCCATATTTAGAATCTTAATTGAGATTTAAGATATATCTTATTGGAAACTTCGGAAATTTACTTGATACATAAACTTTTATACTTTTTATATTATGTTTATAACTTACCAAATTTACGTATTTATTTTACATACCTATTAAAGCATGATAAATAGTAAAATCATGATTAAATCATAGTATAAATGACGTAAATATATCACTATATATACAAAGCTTATATATATATATATATATAATATATATATATATTTCAGTGGACCCGAAGCGATGAGACATAAACGCATTGGGAATTTACGGTGGGTTAGGGAATATATACCCAATAACCCTAATTCTCAATGATTCGCCCCTTTTTCACGCTCATTTTGCGTACCCTTGCTATACAGTAGAAGAGTCTCCTCTGCTCACAATTCTTGTTTCTAAAAATTAATTATAATGACAGTGGCACAACCGACCTCGGAGAAGTAAAGACTGTCGGCTTATAAAGGTAGTCCTTCGCCCACCCCTCTTTCATCATCACTTGGAGGGGGGGGGGTTAACGGCCTCCGGTGGGGTGGTTCTTGCCGTAACTGATTTGTCGGTCTGTACCTGTGCACAATCTTCTTTATTCATTATTTTTTGTAACCTTTGAGGTATTTTCTCCAATTTCCACTTGTTAGACCATCACCTCTCTTCCTCCAGACCTTATATCTTAGGAGAGTATCACGGGCTCTCGTCACAGGTGGTTCACTTGTCTTGAGCTCGTGACAGCCTGAAGGGCAGTATTTTGTCTACCCGGAGAGATGGCATATGCCCATCGTTGGTGAGGTCCGCTCTCAAAGACAAAACAAAAAATAAAAAAACAAAAAAAAACATAATCTCTTCTTCTGCTTATCAGAAACAAAGGTGCTTGAGTGCTCTCACAGCAAACCCTATGTTCACTCATACTCTCTCTATTCTTAATTATCGACCAATGGCGAAGGTTTCGCTTATTTAACGCAATGATTTAATTTGTTCTAGTGTTTCTAATGTTTTAGTCTTCTGAATGATGCAATCTGAATGATGTAATTTGTTCTAGTGTTTCTAATTTTTTAGTCTTCTGAATGATGCAATCTGAATGATGTAATTTGTTCTAGTGTTTCTAATTTTTTAGTTTTCTGAATGATGCAATCTGAATGATGCAATCTGAATGATGTAATTTGTTCTAGTGTTTCTAATTTTTTAGTCTTCTGAATGATGCAATCTGAATGATGCAATCTGAATGATACAATCTGAATGATGTAATCTGTTCTAGTGTTTCTAATTTTTTAGTCTTCCGAATGATGCAATCTGAATGATGCAATCTGAATGATGTAATTTGTTCTAGTGTTTCTAATTTTTTAGTCTTCCGAATGATGCAATCTGAATGATGCAATCTGAATGATGTAATTTGTTTCCTTGGTGTTTCTAATTTTTTTTTGTTTCTGAATGAATGCAATTCTTGAATGGTTGGCAAATCTTGAAGATGTAATGTGTTCTAAGTGTTTCCTAATTTTTCAGCTCCTCTGAATGATGCAATCTGAATGATGTAATTTGTTCTAGTGTTTCCTAATTTTTTAGTCTCTGAATGAGCAATCTGAATGATTGCAATCTGAATGATACAATCTGAATGATGTAATCTGTTCTAGTGTTTCTAATTTGAAGTCTTCTGAATTTTCTACTCTATAGCTTAAAGTCTCATGTCAATCAACAACTAAATTCATACGTTCTGTTTTTTTATTACATAACTCTATAGACTATCTTAAATTCTTTGACTATCTAAACTCCAAAATAGATCTCTCTCTCTCTCTCTCTCTCTCTCTCTCTCTCTCTCTCTCTCTCTCTCTCTCTCTCTTCTCTCTCTCTCTCCTTCTTCTTCTTCTTCTTCTTCTTCTTCTTCTTCTTCTTCTTCTTCTTCTTCTTCTTCTTCTTCTTCTTCTTCTTCTTCTTCTTCTTCTTCTTCTTCTTCTTCTTTCTTCTTCTTCTTTCTTCTTCTTCTTCTTCTTCTTCTCTTCTTCCTTTCTTCTTGCTTCTTCTTCTTCTTCTTCTTCTTCTTCTTCTTCTTCTCTTCTTTGTCAGAAATCATCATTTTGGGTGATTTCAATGTTCACCACAGCCAGTGGTTTTCCTCTAGGACTGACGAAACAGTTGTAGAACTTGTCTGTCATTCTCTATCCAGAATGAACTTGAGCAGTTAGTGCAGCTCCTTACTCGTATTCCTGAACGTTTTCGAGATGATCCCAAAATTCTGGGCCTTTTCTATAACTTTCAATTATTCTCCTCAATCTATTAAACTCTCCCCTCCTCTGAGCCCAACCATTCACCTTTTCTCCGTATTCACTTCTATCTCTTCAAGTCTTCCGCAAGAAAGGCTCCCACCTACAGGCGAGAAATTACCGTTTTTGTTCTGGCACTTTGATTGGCTGCAAACGGGTCGGACTTACGGTCGTACTTCTTTGATTTTCCCATGGAAGGACGCTGCTTCTGTGGGAGGTGTCCCTCGGAATATTATAAGGAATGCACAGAAAGCATACCGAGGAGATTCTATCTGGCATGGAGGAGTACAGTCCATGTTCTTTCCCTTCAACCAGAACTAACAAGTCTTGGTTTAACTCTTTTTGTTCTCGTTCTATTCGCCAGAGGAAATTTGTCTTCAGGAAACATTTACCATCTCTTGGTACTCCTGAAACTTCATCCAATCCATCGTTACTTCTTCAGGAATTACCGCCTTCTTGACACTTCAGAAACTTCATCCAGTCCATCGTTACTTTCCACCCACCATGTTTCTCATTACTAATATGTTGTACTCCAGATGAATGTGAACAGCAGGAAGGAACGTACGATGCTTTTGGATATTTTCGATATTTTATATATATAATTAATAAATTTTATATTATAAATATTATATAAGCTACATAGTATTTATTGTATTATATATTTGTATATATATATAATATACTACTTAATAATTATAATATATATATATATATATATAGATAGTATATATTATATATTTATATATATATATATATTTTTTTTTTTTTTTTTTTTTTTTTTTTTTTTTTTTTTTTTTACCAGATTTAAACATGGTCACCAAAGCTCACGGGCAAAGCCCTATTCAAGGAGGGTGTGTTTACAGCTCAACAAAATTTCAAACTAACGCAAATTAAAGTACGCAGATGAGCACATACGCGGGCTTTAAGTGAGGGAAAGATTAAATGATTAAATTCAGCAGGAAAGATAGAAGAGAATTCCCAGAATATGTGGAAAGAAAGAAGGAGGCGCCGCAAGCGGACTACGTCTGGAGTTGCTCAACAATCAAACAAACAAACCATAGCTGTGGCCGACACAGCACATATACTATAATCATACTCTATTATATATAAATATTATTATAGATATATTATAATTTAATATATATATATATAATATATATATATATATTATATAATATATATATTATAGTATATATATATATATATATATATATATCATTAATATAATATATATATTAATATAATATATATATATATTAATTTATATATATATATATATATATATATATATATATATATATATATATATATTATATATATATAATATATATATATATATATATATATATACTTACACATATAATATATATATATATATATATATATATATATATAAGCTGATGTTTGTTCACAGACGAGCATTCCAAGTAAATCAAGAATTTTAAAGATTTTGTTGTGTTTTCTGGCAACTTTGCTTAAGCGGGATTTAATCTAGTTTTTTATTTATTTAGTTACACATTTGAAAACAGAAAAACCACAGGCAAAAGCAGAAATTATTGCAATACGATCAAGTCGTTTTATGGAATTATATCATTTGTTAAACAAATTCATTTTAGCTACCAGATAAAACCATAACAATTGCCATTGTTCCCATGTGATCTTCAAAAATATAAGAAGTAAATCGGATGGTATAAGAAATATGTGTAAAAAAAAATTTCAATCATCAACAGCTTTTAATTTATACATTTTTGTAGTTTTTTTTTATAATTTTTTTTAACAAAACTCCTTGACGTATGACATGTTATACTCTTTCATCCTTCTGTTATATTTTCATATTTTCAATAATATATTTTTAATTATCTCTTATTGAGAGTTACTAAAGTTCTGAATCTCTTTCAGTTCAAAATAACTTTCATGCTTCGTTTTACATCCATGTTGACCTAATGTTAGAATAATATAGTATCCAATGTTGCATATTTAAATGAGCCATTTATATATATAAAAAAAATCATTTACTTTTTCAAACTACATAAAAAAATGCAAATAACTATGAGAGTTATTTAATTTTTCAAACTACATATATAAGTTTACTATATACTCTTTATATATACTTATTATATTGTCTTCGAAATCGTTACAGAGTATAAGATATTATAAAGGTTATACTGGTCATGGTGCAAAACCTTGTAGAAATCCTCGTGTTGTTAAAAGCCAGAAGCGAATTGTTTCTTCTTTCTTTAGTTTCTTGTACCAGTTTATGCAAAAGGTACCACTCGTATGGCTGCCTTCGATAGCCCGAAAATGCCGGTGGTTGCCAACTTTGGATGGGTCAGTTTCGGAAGGATTATATTCAATCGCGGAGCGTTCAACAATCTTAAGGAACGATACTATCTACGGTCCATAAAAAATTGAAGAATGTACGTAATTGATATATTAGGATTGAGTATTTTAAAAGTATGTCAATTAAATTTTGCACTGATGGATAATTATCTTAATGTGTGTTCACTGGTAAAATAGTCATTTCAAGACTAAAAATTATATCTACCAGAATAAAAAAAGGAACGTTTCACTATTCCAAAACTATTTTCGATTCATTTGCTAGTAGGATCGTGAAAGATGGATTGCCTCTTAAGTATGTAGGGGCTCCAATTTTAATCATATGTATGTGCAGACTGATGATCGGTCTTTGTACAGTTGGAGTGATTTATTGTTGAGTGCAGTGGGCGCCCCAGGTAACAGTGACTAAAGACTCTCGTATCATGCTTCTCTTTCATGATGGCTAGGGGTGTTCACATAAGATGTATACAATTGTGTGGATTAAAAGAAGCTAGTGGTGATATGTGAAGATCGAGAAGTGCCACATAAGCCAAATAATCCTATGAAAGATGTTTCGGCTGGTAGTGATTATGTGACGCTGTGTGCAATATACTCGTTAAAAAAAAGAATGGAACAAGGATCAATTAAATATAAATCATAGTCGGCGTTTGGCTGCAATGCTCTCATAAACTTTATTACATGAGTGACATCGGTGAGATCTCCGTCTTATTTTAAAGTCTGCTATTTCTTGTAAAAAAGAGCTCCTTTTCAAATAATAATCTACGGCAAAAAATAAATAAAAGTAAAAAATAAGTGTATAGTATAAAAAAAATAAAAATAAAGAATGAACGGGCTGAAGAGAATTTAAACATGCTAGCCATGATAAAAAGATCCCCCGTATTACGCGATTTAAGACCGGAGGGGTAGGGGAAAGTCAAGTACTACAGGCAACGTCAAGCATCTGCAGTTTTCTCTCCGCCCCTCGTTCCCCTCAAATTCTCCAAATTCGTATAGAGAAGGAAATTCGAACTCAATGCGGGTATAAGGAAGTCCGGGTAACCGTGTCAACATGCTCGACGTACGGTAGTGCACATGATTCTTTTACCGTTTCCCACTAGTCCTACTCTCTCTCTCCCCTGCGTTGTTGGGGGTGGTTTGTGAAAAAAGAAGAAACGTCTCAATAGACCAGTCTGCCAATGTGGCGGCCATTCATATCCATTAATGTTTAGATTTGCGAATTGGGTGTGTGTTAATTTTCATGATGACGTGGGCTTACATGGACGACGAATAAGATTACCGTTTTCACCCAACTTATTGGAGGTGGATGACTCCAAGAAGAAAGCGTAAGAATATTCGGCTTCCGGTCCCTTCCCGCATCGATATCGTGAAGCGACTCGATTTCAATTTCCATTGGGGGGAGATTGGCTTTCAAAAAGTAAATTGGCTCAATCGAGGAAGCTTGTCCTCCCAACCCTGCAAGGCCAAATTAAGTGAATTTTCAAAAAAAGAAGCAAGGAGGAGAAAAAAAGAAAAGAACTCCTTCAGTTTAATTTGGAGAAGTCCGTCGAAGTGTTATGGTTGGTAAGAATCACGGATTTGATCCTGCTTTGCGGAACGAATCAGCGTGGCCTCTTGGTTGTGTTACATCTGAATTGTTGTATATTAACTTGAGCTTCCATCTCGCATAAAAGAAAGCTTAATGACTCAACATTTTCGAATTTTGATAAGAAAATATTACAAGAAGTAGCAGATAACTGATATCTACAGAACTTTTAATAGGAATGATCTCACGCAAACCCCCCATCGAAAGACAGGGGGAGGCCAAGATAATTGGGGGGCCGTGAAATCATCTTCAAAGGAGAAAACCAGTTGCCTGAACCCGACACGACCAGCATTGAGTTAGAAATCAAAAATAAAGAGTGGAGGAGGATGTCGAACATATGTACAAACAACTAACTAACCGATTCTTCTCAAGTTTCAGAAGTTAGGGCTAGAAGAAGACAAAGATGTTTCTTTCGAGAGATGAAAAGGCGCGCTTTTTACTCAGTTCTCCAACCTAAAGTCCTTGGAACGTGTGTCGAGGGAGCGTTAATACAGAGGTGGAGGGCCTATCGGTTTTCTGCTGCCGAGCCAATATGCCGACGTCGATCAGAGGAACAAACCAATCCTTTCAAATTAGAAGAATGCCCTCGAGAACGGTAAACAAGGCAACACTGTAAATTGCGGAAGTTGTTTAGGAGAGTTTATGTAAACCACACTCCGGATTTCTCCATAGAAGTTACGAACATGGTCTATGTTGTGCATTTGTCACATATGTATTCTTTGTATACTCCCCGCCAATGGAAGAAAAGTTCAGCAAGTGTTTCCCATGAGTCAGCGTCGCCACAAAAGAAGGGCGAGTGGAATACGCATCAGATCCCGGCCCAATCGCGAACAGGGAGTTTTAAGGGCGGGAGGTGGCGAAGTATTGTTTTAAAGAATGAAATAATAAATCGTATTTTATCATGGGGATTGTTGCTATAAGTGAAAATTAATTGTTGGCGCTTCATGCGTCTACTCGTAGGCTTTAAGTAATAATAATAATAATAATATGAAATAAATGATAACGTTATGTTTGATATGCCTATGGATAAGCTATGCATATTCAAAATAATATAGGGATGTAATAGTATTCGGTAATTTTAAGAGTATCGAGCAAAGCGCTCTATGGCATGTACAAAGAGGCATTCTCCTTAGCACACGAATGGCTACTTGTAGTATGCTTCTCCGACTACTTGGATGAGAGTAATGATGCAGGATCCCATAACGATACCTCACATATTACTTGTTGATGGGTAAAAGTGTTAATACGTGATCTCTGACTGAGAAATTTTTTTAAACATAGATAAATGTTTGTTGGGCATAAAATTGGTCTTACTTGTTGAACCTTGCAATTTAAATATTATAAGACATGTATTTTTATTTTGTTTGTTGAAAATTTAAAAAATAAAATTATTTTTAAGTGTTTTAATAATTCTATATTTTTGTTACACAGGTTAGTGAGCTGTATGACCTTATGAAAAAGTGCGAGGTTTTGACGGCGGCTCTGCCAGAGATTGTTGATAGACTTTCTGCTGTCGAAAGTCTTCATCAGGAAGGTGTGTTAATTTGTTGCTTTATAATTAGATTTATTAATTTTCAGATCTTGTACTGTCATAAGTATGCATTCGAGGACGCAGATAAGCTCATAAGGAAAACTTTGTTTTTAAATCCACTTAATTAACTCTTAAGTAAAGTGGAATAAAGGTTTTGACAAATTCAGTAGGCTTTGTATTGCGTTTCTGTATGTTGAAGACATTACTAATATTTTGTTTTTGTTTGAACTACAAAGTTTCTTGCTCTGAACGGAAATATTAATTAAAAAATTATGAAATTTTATGGAATTAATTTTTATTAATTAAATCATTATAAATTACATCATCGGACAACAATTGCTCCTTACGAACAGTGTCATAATGGGTTTTGTTTGACAACATTATTTTTTAGATTTGATAAGAGATTTCTTAAGTAATTATTTGACACTAACCAGATATTTATTGTTCCCTGGAAAATCATTGACGGTGAACGAATATGCAAAAAGGTAAAGTGGGTGGAGCTAAAATACAGTTTACCTAAAGAAAGTAGAAATTTAATAATGGCTGAGTTTTAAGAAAAAGAAAAGAAAAAAAAACTATGACAGAGTTACAGATTCTAAATTTAAATATGATAAAAGGCGTGAAAGTAAAGTGTGTTGTAGCGAATATCAAGAAATTATTCATAAATAGTAATTAAAAGAAGATTTGACAATAACAACAAAATCAGATGATAGAGAATAAACTAAAGGAAAAGGAAAGGGATCAAAAGCCGAATACACTTATTATTTATTATCTCTATATTATTAATTTTAAACATGCCATTTTTGTCCCCTTAGTTTTCGATCTTTGGTTTCACTTTACATATACAAAAAACATATACACTAATTAATTTTGAGCTTCACAAAAAATATAAAAAATTAAGAATTTATAATAAAATTTAAGCTATTATTATTATTATTATTATTATTATTATTATTATTATTATTATTATTATTATAATAAAAACATTTCAGATGTGCGCGAGCGTTGCCGTGTAACGACTTACTCGCGCGAGTAAGTTGTTACACGGCAACGCTCGCGCGCAATTTTATAATATATATATATATATATATATATATATATATATATATATATATATATATATATATATATATATATATATATATATATATATATATATATATATATATATATATATATATATATGGGTCCCCTTTAGGGGTGTTTGGCCCCAAAATCTTGGAAATGGGCGTAAAAGAAGGGAAATTTGGTGAGTGGATAGAAGAGAAATGAATGAAATAGAGTAACTGAGGTTTAAATTAAGTGCCTGAGCAAAAAAAAAAAATCCTATAGTTTTGTAATCATAGTATTAATAATATTTACACATGTGAGCGAAAGCGCACACGCGAGCGTAGCTCGCTTTTCAAGCAAGCTTTAACGCTCGCGTTCCAGCGTCGCGTAGTGACGTTGCTTATTATTATTATTATTATTATTATTATTATTATTATTATTATTATTATTATTATTATTATTATTATTATTATTATTATTATTATTATTATTATTATTATTATTATTATTATTTCCCAACCAACTTCTGTGGTAAGACTGTAGAATTTTTCAGTATGGATTGGAAACTAGGACTTTTACAAGATTTCTCAATGGGATGTCTCAACACAGGTTTTAAAACGTTTAAACGTTTTGATACAAACACGTTGTCGATATCCCTATGTGTTCAATTTTGGACATAGATTGTTAAGCTGGAAAGGTCCGCTTTCCTATACTATAAGATCGTAATAACATCCTTAAGCCCAAGTTCACAGCAACAACTTTGTTCTAGCTAACGGTACCACAGATCAGATTGATCATCCTTCCACCAGGCCTCTCACATACCCTTCTTTCCTGCAACAACTTTATCCTCGTCTCCTTCAGACACCTTCATCTACTTTCAGGAAACAATCCTCACGGCAGCAGTGGATCATATCATCCGTTCCTTTGGGTGCCGCAAATCAACACCTGACCTTGTGGATCTTAGAATGTGTTCTGGCTAATCGTGATTATTGGTCAGAAATTGTACAAATAAACTTCCACACCATCCCATTTGATTCTTTCCGAAGCCTCACCAACCCGATCCAGATTCATCAACCTATGAACGAGGAAACAGTATTTCAGAGGCTATGTCTCCTCACCTATACCATTGGTATATAAGGTTTTACGAAAATTTTCCCGAAAGCACCGTGACAATCTATCTGTATAGAACATATGATAATAGAGACATTTAGAAACCATACGGGCTTATCAAGAATGTTTATTTTGAAGTGTTCGTCTTAGATTTAAATTTTCAACATGCATCAAATTTGCCAGTCTCCCATGTAACATGTAATTTAAGCAAAATTATAGACAAATATGTTAACTAAGTTAGCATTCAAAATCAAGCCACCAATTCTCCAAAATATTGGTTAAAATGCCCGTCATAAAAAAAGTACAAGGGATTCAAAATGAAATTAGGCACTAGATTTGACATTGGTCAAGTTCAAATAACTGCATATCCACTCATGGCTTTTAAAAGCCGAGTTAATCAATATATTGATCCAACTTTCTCTTGAAGGTCGAAAGAAAGATGCTATCAATGACATCCTGTGGTAAACCTATCAAAAAATTAACCACTCCTTCGATAAAAAATTATTTTCTCATATCCAAATGGCTTGGTTTAGTCTCTATAGTGACGTACCGAGTCCGAGTCTCCCAGTCCAAATTCAAGTTCAATTCAGTTATTGCAAATCCTCTTAATATGTAAAAATATGATGAATTACTTTTTTTTATATATATCAAATACCTAATGATACCTAAATAATAATAATAATAATAATAATAATAATAATAATAATAATAATAATAATAATAATAATAATAATAATAATAATAATAATAATAATAATAATAATAATAATAATAATATATCACTAAAACCTGCCATAAAGCTTCCCTATTTAATTCCAATCATATAATAATATAATATAGTAAGTAATAATCATATATTAATGGTTTGAAGAGAAACAAAACACAAATTCTCTTTACTTGCGGTGCGACTCTGAGTAGCTTTACAACACAACCTAGACAACTTCAGGCGCACGTACATACATAATTAACTTATATATATATACTACCACCATTTATCCACATGTCATATACAAATTTATTAAAGCGAATGAATGGAATGAGAAAGTATGGTGATGAAGCAGGTTAAAGAGGTAAAAAACGAATAGCAGTGGTTGTAACATATGTACTTAATAAAATCTAAAATATGATATATTAAGACTAAAAAGAAAGATGCTTTAGTAGAATTAATATAAGGATAGGAATAAAAAGAAATACTAAAAAGGGTATACGTAGGAGAAAAGGTGCTTTACATACAACAGGGGTTTGGAAGAGTAAGGATGAATGGGGGATTACAGGAATATATGGGCTTTCTCTGAGATAGGAAGCGAGAGCGATAAAGGTTTAAATAAGAATGACGAATAAAGGGATAACCTGCTTAGAATAGATGATAGGTAGTATGGTGACCTTTATGAGTAACTGAATTAAAGGGATATTGATGTAGGTAGTGGTGTGATAAAGAACACTATATCGAAGAAATACTGCACAATATATTAACAGTAAATGATATAGTAGGATTGATAGTATGATATATCGGACAATGGTACTAAAATCTAAGTTATGATTTAATTAAAATAGATGAAAAAGAGGCTATTCACTCCGTGAAAGAGGATCTAGGAGTAAAATTTGAGAGTAAAGTTTAGATGGTAAGAGATTAATATATTGGGTTTGAGAAGTATAAACCAAAGATCTTATAGAAGAAGTGGTTTAAAAATACATCGCTAGTAAATAATTTAATGTCAGAGAAAAAGATCTGAAGATTATTAAGGTGGAAATTTATGAGATTAACAGAGTAAGCGAGACCGGTCGAGTAGATTGTGAGTGGATATATGAGATTGGATTTGTGAAAGTCATGTGTAATATAAAGTACGTTTATGGAGGACGTTATGTTCCAAGGGATTAGAGGAGAGCGGTAAATAGTTAACCCTTATTAATATATAAGGGTAATAAGGGTAGAAATAAGGTGGAAACTTGTAGAAATTAATTAGGTGAGGAATAAGTTTATTTATGAGTTGATGTAGGGGATAAGGATATTATACTTAGCTTGTATTATATATTGGAGTCGAAAAGAAGTGAGATCGAAGTTGAGACTGGAGGAGTGGTAGTAGATGTGTGTAGATACATAAATCTTACATTGAAACATAAATGTAATTGAGAAATTGAAGTGAGGAGAAAGTATAGAAATTAAAATTTGATTATATTAAGGTATGTTTATATATTTTGACTAACAGTGACGTATATGATAGTATGAGTTAATAGGGAAGCTTATGGAGGTTTTAGTGATATATGGTGTTTGGTGGTACAGGTATATACTTATTTAGAGGCAATATATTTCAAATAAAATAGATATATATGTATGAATCATAGATATGATGATAAGCGAGTGTAGTAAAACATAAATGGTGGTCAATGGTGATTGGGTTTTAGGATAATTATAAGCGGAAGTGACACCAGGGTTGTGTTTATGTCTCCTTGGTATATATTCAATATTTATGGTAAATATGGAAATGGTAGTTATAGAAAAGAATAGATGAGTTATGGATGGCAGGAATAATTTAGTACGTGTTTGAAAATGATGGAGAATGGAGATGAGTGGAGGTTTGGCTCACCTACCTATCTTATATATATTGCGGTAAGGTATATTGGTTCTGATGTGAGCGATACTCCTGAAGATGAGTTATTTGAGAGGATTATGAGATGTTAGAATATAGAGATTTGTACGGATACTGTATAGTAAATAAGGACTATAAAGAGTAGTGAGGTTTGAAAGTTAAATAATCGTTAGAAAATAAGAGTAAGGTTTATGGTATGTTGAGTGAAGGACAGTCCTCATGTGGAGTGAATATAATGTTAGATATGAGTGTAGTCAGACTTGGGAACAGTGTCTGACGTTTAAATATTTATAGGGTATGTGTTGGATGTAGAAGGGAAAACGGATGAGCATGAGTTATTAGTAAAAGGTATAATAAAGTTTGTGAGTAAATGGCTATAGGAAAGTGATTTAGCTTGGTGCACATTAAAACGTAGTTGGTGTAATATGTAAATAGGGACTAAATAGGTCTTGACTGCGCTATAGGTAGTCTACAATTAGTAGGGATATGTTTAGTTTAACGTGTAGTTATTAGTATAGTATATTTAGAAGACTTATGGAGTCAAAATAAAATAAGTATAGATATTAAAATAGTTTATCAATGTATTTATCTGGATATGGATCACAATATCTTAGGAAGGCATGCTAAGGTATATGGTGAGAAGAATTGATAAAAATTAGATGAGAGTAAATAGAACGTATAGAGAGAGTATGTGTTGAGTGTGAAAGTAAGAAGGGGTAAATGAGAAGAATAAATGAAAAGTATGTTGAGATGGTTTTGGTTCATGTGGAAATATGAATGAATGATAGTCGGTATTTGGTTAAGCACCTGGAATGTATATGATAGCGAGTGTGTTGGGAAACCGACCGGCTGGGAAGACCAAAGATGAAAAGTGTAGTTGTGTACGGTGAGAAGAATATCGATAAAGAGACGAAAATGATGAAGTTTTGGCAAGAGGCCTAGAATAAAGGTGCTTTAATTAGGTAAGTGTAAATGCGGGTTTTGTATGTAGTACATGGTATTGTGGCCACCTGAGCCCATAAGGGATGAACCCTTTAAATATTTAGATCAGTAATATATTAACAATAGTAAGAAGTATAATTGAGGTTACCGTATTCACGTCGAGGTATCACCCAATGAATGCTCTAAGGTGTATCGCTCATCCTATATGTAGTTGTCGAGGAGTTTTCTCGGAGCTATGACTCCGCGCAATTCCGACAAGATGGTTGAGTACTACACAGATATGCAGGAAGCGGGTATGACTGCGACTGGGCTTACCATCCATTGGCCGATCCACGTCCATAAAAAGAATTCGCTCTCAAATACTCTCTACTTTTTAAAGGCGCTCATTCTCGCTTTTCTCGAAGATGCACTCCACCCAGACACATCACTATATCACTAATATATATAATATAATATCATATACCCAAGTCTTGGGGAAGATATAAGAAATAGATAAAGAAAGAAAGAAAGAAATGAAACGAAATAATAAAAATTTTGAATTAAAGTAAATAAAAAATATTAATAATAAATTTTACTATTTCACTATATAGAAAAGAAAAAAATTAATTTATAAAATTAATATAATAATAATAAAATATAATTAAATAATAAATATAATTAAATAATAATAATAGATTATATAATTAAATTAATAATAATAATATATAATAATAATAATAATAATAATAATAACATAAAATATAATTTTTTTTAAATCCAAATAAGGGAAATGTGAATTATATGAGTAGGGTTGGGGCATTCTAAAATATCGTTTAACTAAAATAATTAATAATGACAATACACGAAATAAGAGACCACATGATATGTACAAAAGAGCTGAGATAATACTGAATAGCATGATCTCTCATTTACAGTAGCATCTTTTCCCTCAGCAATATTACGAAAACCAAGAAGGAATAGGAAAGCGCACCAGAGCGTATCTGAGTCAGGGCTAGATGAGAGAAATCTGACGAGGAGCAGACGTAATGTACATGTATGAGTCGTAAATGCGGCGAAGTACTACGTCATGGTTAGAATCTCAAGTTTTTTAAATATCACTTTTCTCTCTTATATAAGTTGATCAATATAGGGATAGTTTTTTTTTGTATAGGAAACCTTGGACTTCACTACAGTTCACACACTATTTTTCTTGCTTCGAGTGGTATTTGTTTTGAATGTTAGTGGCAAGTCTTTTCGGATATGCATGTGCATGCGGCAAGTTGTTCTCCACACCTCTATGTATTTCTTACATTAACAAATGTCAGAAACGTCGACTCTTATTACTCACTGTACTTGTGGATTGAATTCTATTCACTCAATCTCGAAAGATTCTACAAGTTGATGTATTGATAGCGTACTGCTGTATCCTTCCACTTAAAAAACTCTATCCTCACAGAGTTCAGTATCATGTACATTGTTGTTAAGTAAAAGCAATAATATGTTTACACCTCTTCACAATCAAATTTTCTTATGGTATCCTTTATGCTAAGAACTCACACTTTTTTTATAGCACACAACCTTGAAGTAGAGCTGTTTTATATATCCAGATTGACACTATACGTCCACAGCGGAGTTCCAAATCCATTTTGTTACTTATAAGCAGAATTATGTGTGACATTCTAGAGATGGTGTAAGAATCAGATAGTTAAAATGATTATTTCTACTTGTCGTTGATGCTCATATTTTAATTAAAAAGCTCAATTAAAATGCCTGGATACTGTGACAGGGCCTCGAGTCGACAGTCAACGAGTTAAATATGGTCTCTTTGCTGTTAAATTTTGCGAGTCACTGTACCTCGACCAAGACATTGTCAGCAATACCTGTGACTCCAGTCGACCGCGCAGCGCGCGCAGACTGTTGCCAAGAGAGAGCCAATGGAATAGACCACACTAGGTCGGTATGAGAGCAAGCCCGACGCACTCTGCGTGAGGATAGTATTATATTGTCTATTAGTTTATATACCAGTAGACACAATATAATCGCTCCACGGCTATGTTTTTTGTTCTACTAATGAGAACTTGTCCACAGAATATACTTTCTATGAGGACTTAGCTTGAACTCAGTTAATAATATTTTTTTGTATTTAAAATCATCTAGTTTTATAATTCTTATCTAACGAACGATCTTAATCGAATGCCTAGTGATGTACCTAATTAATTATCTGACACAAAAGAATGCATCTCACATAAACGCTTCATTACGAGCGCTTCTACCCACCGCTTATACACACACAAAAACACCCCCTCATCATCCCTAGTACTTCACTCTATACTTATAATTAATAACTTAAGTAATGTTTACTTTGATTATAGTTTAAAGGCACATCTTAAAAGCAATACAACACTTATGATGCTTTGCTTTAACAGAAGTTTTAGAAAAAAAATCATCTCTTTCAAACTCTTCACTGTTATGCCAGAAATATGGTTATTGATTAAAAGGATTTAATTCATGGGTTATGCTTTTAGAAATAGAATTTTCGATTCAAATGAAACTGCCATTTTATAGTACTGTATTTATGGCATAACTATATACAATATACATTTTTTTTATACGTTTAAAACAAAATCTCGGCACCAAGGTTGCTATTTTTAAAGATTTCTCTATCTTTATCAATGGCAACAGTAACAGTTTATCAACTTATCATTTGACTTATAAAGTTCATGTGTTAATTAATGAGTTGAATGACATACAAATTTATTTTATTTGGATTCATGGACATTTGCAAATAATGCTGCTGATGAAGTAGATGCTGTAGCAAAGGATTCTTCAGTTATGTATACCTGCTACTTTAAAGTATTCAAACACTAAATTTAATTTATAAATAGTAAAGATTTGCAACTTATGTGAAGACAATTTGAATGAGCGTAGAGGTCTTTCATCAGCTCTTTAGTCTCGCATCTTGATTCAAGATTGGCCAAGTATGAATAAGTATGGTAGACTACAACAAATTGATTTGCCTATATATAAACTTATGGTGTCCATTATTTGCAGTGAGTGATTCATTCATCTTTAAGAAGAAACTCCAATCAAATGCATGACATAATTGTTCATTAAGACTTATTCTAAAACATTTTTATTGATTGTCTTACTATCAGAGAAGTATTATAGCAAATTTGTTTTAATAATTTTGTGACTTTTAATTTGTAAAATTTTCATGAATTTCTGAATCTTTACCTTTTAGTTTTCCTAGAAAGTTTAATTTATTTGATAATACACAACTGTATGTTTAGCAGAATAGAATAGGATTGTTGCACCAATCAAATTAGTGACACATGCTATTGTCCTCGTCCGTTCTATGCACGGTGAATTTACGAAAATATTCAAGTACATGCACATGTTGCTTATTACTGAACTAGGCTGAATTTTGCCGGTCTTAGTCTGCAAAATTTTTCCTAACCCCCGAGTTCCCTGATTCAAACCACGGACTCGGTGTACATCACTACTTCTTTATCTTTTTACTTTTTCCCCTGGAAATATTGTGATCTAATGAAAACTACTGACACACACATATTGTTAATTGAGACATATTTGTAAACGTGAATGATGTCCTCTTTAATAATTCTCCTTTGTGCAGAAAACATTCCTAGTTCTTTTAGCCTATCTTTGTAATTCTTATTTTTAAATCCCAAAATCATTTTTGTTGCTCAGCGTTGTAACGGATAAGGCATACTTGTCCTCTTTGTAAATGAGGCTCCTATGTAGGGATACACTTCTAGACTTCTCCCGTTCCCGAGCATGTGGGAATTAGTTACAGAACCTTTGTACACCTTATCCGTAAAGTATTTTCTCCTATTAAGAGGTCACTCCAAAACCTGCTCGGAAACTTTCAAATTTCGTTAAATCGAATCCCACCTTAATTTTTTTTTTTTTTTTTTAATAATCTGTTTAACCCATTTCCCATACATTTCGTAATTGAAATTCTTAATAGAATTACCCAGGTATAGAATCTAACACTTTTTATTGTTAAAATTCAATTGCTACTGCAAGCTTAACCAAATTTATTTAAATCGCTTTGATTTTCATACGTCCCTCAATACTTTTAACAGAATAAACCAGCTTAGTTTGATCACTCATCAGCAAACTTCGATATTTTATTCCCATATCCAAATCACTAATATAGATTTGGAATAGAAACGGACCAAGCACAGAACCATGAGGAGCCCCACTTTTAACCAGCTTCCCATGATGATTTATTGCTATTTAATAGTACACTGTTGGTGTGCTTAAACCACTTCTGTACTCAATGATGAATAACCACTTTTAAACCTCACTGAGATAACTTGTGCAACATTCTTTTACGGGGGTACCTTGTCAAAAGCTTTACTAAAACCCGGGTATGCAATTTATTAAGTGGCTCTCCTTTATCAACATCAACGAACTCAATAACATGTTTCTTAAATTCCAAAGGATTCGTCTTACATGATTTAATTTTCCTAAAACCATGTTAAGGGTATCTCAAAATCTCATTGTTGACTAAATGCTTTACTATTCGACTTTTCAATATTTTTTCTAGAACTTTTACTTTTAAACTAATCGGTCTGTAATTTCCAAGATCATCTCTGCTACCTTTCTTATAAATTGGCATAACATGAGCAATTTTCAAAGCCTTAAGAGACTTCAAATATTAAGAATAAACTATGTATGATATTATTACTGCTATTTTTTTTAATACCTATCAGGACACACAGACTTATGATAATCAATGTTTAACTACATCTTTTATCTCCTCAACTTCAATATTAAGAAATGCAAAGTTATCTTTACTCTGCTCTCTGATGTAACTGTTATCAAACATTTCATCTGTAAGCACTGATGTAAAGTACTTGTTTAAAATATTCTTTTTCAGGACTAACCACTTTTTTATAAATCTTAATAGGACTTATCTTTCTGTTATTATTAAATTTATAAATAAATATCCGTTTGTGGTGGGAGAAAGAATTTCCACAATGTACGTTCTGCGTGTCTTTAGAGGCAACTAAAAGGACTGTGGTAGCTGGGTTTGGATCCCGCCATCATTTGTTTATACCCTAGAATTGCTCATGCATTTCTCGGATTTCTGGTGCATGCTTGCGCACCATAACCCCAGTTATGTGGAAGCAAGGATAGCTGATGATGATTTATAAAAAAAACTAAGGAATTTGTCAACTCTTATCAATTCTTGGAGGTTAATTTCTGAGATTCTCTTAGATCTTCTTATTACCTGATCTAGCTAGTTCCTTATTCCCCAGTATGACTCCAAATTATATATACATTTTTATTTGCTTTGAATTTCTTTAATAACACCTGGGCTTATTCCAAATTTTATTTTCTATCTCTACACCACCAATTGAGCTTTCTGCTCTTTGTCCTGATTGCTCTGGCTGAATTTTATCCAAGAAAAACTTGATTGTTTCTCACATTTGAAAACCGTGTTGGTTTTCAAATTCCTTATCCCCATTAATTGTTCCATGCATATATATGAATTTATCAAAATATGCATTTTTAAAATCATAAACTTTTACCTTGTTTTCAGCAAACTGGCTTAATTTTTACATTTAATTTAAACCTTATTATATTATTATCACTTATCCAAGTTTTTCTCAACTGTAACGTTATCAACCAAAGAGTCTTCATTTTCAAATATAGTCTGATAATAATAGTGGATCTTGTTGCCTCATCAACTACTTGATTTAAAATTTATTGAATACGCATTCAATAAATAATAAACTATTCTTTTGTCAGCACTTGCAAAAGTACCATAAACAATATCAGGAAAATTAAAATCGTCCATTACTATGATACCTACTCCACCAACACTGCATGCTGCCATATTCTCATTGTTGCAACCATAAATTTCTAATCCTGAAAAGATCGATAAAAGGCTTCTGTTCTACATAGCTTAGTACCAATAGCAATATCAACCCACAGAGATAATATGTAAATAATAATATGTAAGTTTTCCTCTGATATATATCCCATTGACTTTTTTTTTATTCCTAAGACTAAATATTGGTATAGAAACATACTGGGTATACTTTTACTAATTTAGCAAAATTTGACTTTTACCCGTATTTTTATTTAGTTTTTCAAATTATCTTATTCCAACATTTCATCTTTGAAGATTTTGACACCCTTTTCGACTATGATGTACTTATACTTTGCATACATATCGTTCTCTCCATAAAACTTATTCCAAAAACTCTAAAAATGGATACCATTTAACATTGCAAAGGTTTCTTAAACGCTTATTCATGTTCAAGGCCCTCAAGATTCACTCGCTCTCCACTAACTTTAGGTAAAATCCCAAATATCATACCTTTCCTTCTGCTCTCCTTTAATCATCTCACCAGATTTGGAAATTCCTTAAACACTTCTTCTGACCTCCTATCACCTATTTCATTTGTTAACACATAAATTATAGCCATATCATCCTTAGAAGTATCCAAGGTTGGCAATAAAAATCTACTCAAGAAACCCTCCCCCAGTATAAATAATAATAATAATAATAATAATAATAATAATAATAATAATAATAATAATAATAATAATAATAATAATAATAATAATAATAATAATAATACCCAAAAAAAACTACCAAATATATTTTGCTATATTATTGTAATTTTTAAGAGAAATAAAACTAGATTAATAAAATTTAAATAATATGCTTTATTATACAGTGTGTAGACTACCATTTACCATTGCCATAATGATTTTGTACTTGTGGTTGCAGAGGTAAGAGATATGTGATTCTAAAATGAACTAAAACATAATTATATATGAAACTCTATATCAAACAAATGAAATTAAAAATATAAAACATTTCTTCCATTAAAATAGGACAATAAAATTTCTTTATATTTTTTTTTATTGCCTTTTAATTTTTTATTTTATTTTTAATAATTAGCCAAATTAAAATTAGTTTCATAGGCCTAATTCTTTGTATAATTTGATGAGCTTCACCGTCTTTTAAGCCCCCTGATCGATCCTCTCTTTATTCAAAACAAAACAAAATATTTAGGTCACTTGATCATAGTCTGTTGACCCTGGTTTTGCATTACGGTAAAGAATTGTCACAAAAGAAAGGAAAAAAAACCAACCCCCCTTTCCTATATAGGTTTATAACATTTATAATTTTACGGAAGTTTGCACAAACTGGAAAGATTGATTTTTCAGTAATATTTTAAACATGAGTCTCATAGTTTTAGACTTTATATATATATATACTATATATTTATATATATAGTATTATATATATATGATATATATATATATAATCATATATTATATTATATATATATATATATATATATTATAATATATATATATATATATTATATATATAATACATATATATATATATATATATATATATATTATATATATATAGTAATATATATAATATATATATATATATATATATAAGTATATATATATAATATATATATATAGCTATATATATAATATATATTATATATATGTATATAATGTATATAATGTATATATTTATAAAATATATATATATATATATATATAATATAATATTATATATATATATATATAATATATATATATATATATATATATAATATATATATACTAATATATATATATAGTATATTATATGTTTGATTCCCATAATCTCATGCAAGAGGACGCTGGTCAATCCTCCGCGTAAGCAGTCTGAGTTTTATTTTCCTGGGGGCAAGAATTAAAACTCTGCGGCGAACACTTAGTGGACAGGCTTGGGATAGCCCGCCTTAAACGTCGGATTCCAGTAGTCCCCACCGTGTTACCCGTGAGAAGGGGGATAAGCGACGTTAATATATATATTAGTTAATATATATATAATATATATATATAACTATATATTATATATATATTATATATATATAAATAGTATTAAATACTATGTATATATATAAATCAATATAAAGATATATTCATATATATTATAATAATATATATATATAAATATATATAATATATATAATATAATATATATATATATAGTATATATTATAATATATATATATATATTATATAATATATTATAATATGACTATATAGATTATATATACTAAGTATATACATATAATAATATATATATAATATATATATATATAGTATATATATATGATATATATAGTAATATATATATATATATATATATATTTATATATATATAATAATATATGATATATATATATGATATATATAATAATATATATTATAATATATATAAATATATATGAATTATATATATATATATATATATATATATATATATTATATAATATATATATATATATAATATATATATATATAAAATATATATTTTTATATATCATATATTTGTGTATATACATAATATATATATATATATATATACCGGTATATTTAATATATATATATATATATATAAGTATAATTTATTTAACTACAGACCCAGATCCAAATCATAAAGTTATTATATGTCTTTTTGGGTATCCAGATATTTTTTCATAGCTTTACTGTCAAGTGCCAAAGAAAAGGTTTCATAGCTTTTCTGTCTAGTGTCGAATCTCTAATTGTAGTAACGAAAACATGATATTCTTCTCTTCAGAGTTAACTGTGGTTTTGGAAGATTGTGATCTCTTTTTGTGGCATCAAGTACTTATAAGGCATTTTACCCAACTCAGAAAGTGGTTTTCTGATTATTTTTCAGAGGTTGATTTACAAGTTTTGTAGTGCGAATCCCATTAACTGTGAAATTGCTGATGTGGCAGAAAAGCCTGGAACACATGTAGAGACACTTTTGAACTTCTCTCCAACACCTTTGTTTCAGAGCAAGGCAGATGTCAGTGTTTTGTATATCAAGAGTTGCAGAATCTTTCATAATTGCACATGAATGTGAAAAAAATGCTGCTGCCGTTTGCAAAACTTTTATTTGCGACCAAGGATTTTCTATTTCACGCTCTTAAAAGCAATGTACAAAAATAGGTTGAACCCCAAGTACGGTATCCAAATTGCTCTGCCACCAAATATCCCTAATTTTGATGTATCAAAAATGAAATACAATTTTTTTAAAACTTGAAGGGAAATTTTTTTCAATGAAATTCTCTTCTCTAAAAAGACTTATTAATTTTGTCTCTTATTATTTTCATATGTCATGCAGTGTATTTTTCGTTTCATTATTTTGTTAATTTTGTGTTTTATTTTTAAAGTTGATATATCAAGTATAATACATTCTTTTCAGCTTGTGCCTTGTATAACTATACTCAATCAATACAAATGGATCAATGACCTATTTTGAATTTGAATGCTTTTTTGTGTTTTCCGGATTTTGTAGTCCCTGTTACTTCGGTCTTATCTGCACTAATAGACTACATCCTCCACAGTCAGTCCTGCTTATTAGCTGTTTGCTGTGGTTGTGACTTCAACACACACTTTCCTCGATCTACTTCAGCGATCGGTCTTGCAATTTAAATTCAACAATACTTCTGTGAGGTGAGTTTGTCGATCCCTTGCTACATGCACCGAGAGATACACCCGGCGAAGTTGAGGGATTCCTGTATGTCCCATAAAAAAATTCCATAAAGATTATACTTCTGTCTACACCGATGATTCCAAGAAGGATGGGGAAGTGAAGGTATTGACTTCTTGATCTCACCATTTCCTATTCCCTGTCAACCTATTCGTTCATTTTCTCAATCGAGCTGATAACGTCAGCCATGGCAATGAACAGAATTAAAAAGACTCCAACCAAAGGAAATCTACCAACTTCTCGGACTCCAGAATTGCTCTCCTTGCATTACTTGACCAGTCAACAAGAAATCCTTTGGTTTCTGCTGTCAAAGGTATACACATGAAAAGAAAGGCATTACACTCTGATGAATCCCTTCCCATGTAGGTGTTCCGTGAACGAACTAACTGATAGAGACCAAGTATGCAACTTTCAACAAGGCAAGAACTGGACAACACCTACCACATGACGTACGATTGGGATACCTCCCTGCAACAAATTCAGCAGGGTTTCCTCTGATAGACACATTGGGCAGAGGATTGTCGTGGTGTTAAGCTACCTAACCTCAAACTATTTATACCATAGTGGTCGTTACCATGCAGAAGCCTCGTCGGCAAGAGGTGGTTCCAGCTCGTTTATGTATTTCACATGGATTTCATATGATGAGGGAGGACCTCGTCCGTTCCATATTGCTGTTCGTATAACCATTTTACGATCGACCATATATTTCCTCTTGGAATCGCCTTGAACATGTATTATCTGAATCTCCTCACGTTAGAAGGGACAAAATTTTTGCGCTCTTCAATGAACGGAACATCCTATATAATATTTAAAACTTTCATCACGATTTTTACGGCATTTAGTTTAGAGACTTTCCCAGTTCTAAGCACATTTTTCATGCATTCAGCGGTGGTCCATGTACATATACTCAACAAAAATTACTATTACTTCTTTATTATTCATTAGTTATTTTTTAATTTACTTATATACTTATTTGTTTATTATTTTTTATAGCAACTCAGTTTAGTCGGTCTCTGAAGCAACTAAGCGCAGCGCAGACAGAATTGGGATCAAAATTGGAAGGAAACGCGACTCTTATGACGGCGGCGCAGGAGAAATTCCTCACCAACCTTACCACGATTCAGAGCAGTATGAAGGCCTTGGACGAACGCATCCAGAAGTTGCAGCAGAAGCAGAAGTAGAAAATTTATTATTAATTATTATTATTATTATTATTATTATTATTATTATTATTATTATTATTATTATTATTATTATTATTATTACTATTATTATTATTATATATTGCCTTATTTAATTAAATATTTTAACTATTTTCTGTGGTTTCCGTATATAAATATATTGAAAATAAAATGTGTTTATATATTAAATTATTGAGGTAATAAAATTTATGTATTTCAAAGTTTGAGAAAAGCACCTTAAAAAATCCTTAGGGGTTTAAAAACATTAAGAAATTCTCTAATCATATTTTGGCAACCTAAATAAAAGTATTTATCCCCAAAACTAAGATTTTGGCAACCCAAACAAAAGTTTTTTGCCCGAAACATAAATTACTAAATATAATTCTTTCTCATTAAAAATACTTGAAGAGGTCAATTTATATTTTAATTTTTTCTTGATTTTTGACCTGGTATTTTTTTTCTTCTCAAATTAGTTTTATTTTCAAAAAGGATTTTAGAAAAGGTAATTTCAATGAGAACAAGGAACCACGGGCGTATTTTGGTTTTAAGTATAGGGTGTGCTATACGAGTGTGTTAAGTTTTATTTACTCCAATAAAAAGAAGAAAAACATTAAAAGTGGGCACCCAAGATCAATTTTGTGTGTGGCGCACAGTCTAGCGTGCACCCAAATTATAATGAATACACCCACCCATGCCGAAGGAGAATAGGATTTTTTAAGGACGCTTCCAGTTTAGTCTCTCTAAAAGAGATCGATAAACGTGTCACTTTGAATCGATACAAAAGCAAAATGAGTCTTTGCACCTTTTGTATGACAACCAAATAACGTTTGTGTGGTAGTATTTAATTGACAGAACATGACATTGTTCACAACTTATAAAACACATTGAATTTTTTTTTGGCAAATTGTTGTTTATTATGTTGCTTTAAGACCGTATTGTAATTGGGCAATCATATTATTATTATTATTATTATTATTATTAGAAATTATATTTAAATTTTTAATAGAAATAGGTATAATAAAATGTTCACAGATGCTGCTTATACAATTTTTCACATATATATATATATATATATATATATATATATATATATATATATAATAATAATATATATATATATATATATTATATATATATATAATATATGATATATATAATATATTCGCCTCGTGGCGTAGGAGGTGACTCGCCGACTCTCAATATGAAGAGACGCTGTTTTCACATCCTTGCCGAACAGTTTGAGTTTTATCTTCCTGGGGGCAAGAAGTTAAACTCGGACTGCGAACACGTTTGGTGGCGGCTGTTTGGGAATATCCGGCCTTAAACAGTTCGATTTCCTGTAGTCCCCCCGTTTTACAGTTCTAGAAGAAGGGGATTACCAAAAAAATAGAAATTTTAATGTGTTTTTTCTTTCTAGTAGAGAATTATATGATTTTTACTAGATTTTGTTTATTAATAGTGTGAACTGTGAAGCTTTGATTAATTATATAGATGATATATAATATATTCGTATATATATAGTAGGTATAGTATATATATTAGTATATAGTACTTAGTTTTCTAGGATTCACAGAAGATTTTACTCTCTTCAGCGGGATCTCGAAACACTGTGGACCTCCGCGTTTTGCTGAGGTAACTAGTAACCGGATGCTCTAAACACAGGCCATCCACGCCCCAAAAAGAACGCTTCAAACGGAGTTTTTAAAGCACCCGGTTCTCACCATAATGCTGAGTCATCAAAGGCCTTGCCCCTCTTACCCATTAAATGAATTGAGTCCCAGAAGATTTACTCTTTCGAAGTTGATATGAGCCAAATCTGGGGCAACTCAAAGAGAACAATGACATCTTGCCTAGGAAATGTGTGATTGGTGCTAAAGTAGGAAAGTAAGAATGTTAACGCGAATGGTGTGGAATGAAGCGGTGGGAGAAAGCGGTTAAAGGTAAGAAAAGTAACGTGGTGAATGTACAAAAGGCAAAGTTGAATAGAATGTTCAAAGAAAGGATGGCTTGGAGATTAATATTAGGGGAAAAAGAAGATATAAAGGGTGTATACTGTAGGGAAAACAAGAAGCGTATACAAATGAACCGTTGGGCAAGAGGATGAATGAGGACATAGCGAAGGTTGTGAAAGCCTTCTGGAAAGAAAGCGCGAAAGGGTTTAAAGAAGGAAAAATAAGGGAACTGCTAAGATATGAATAGATGGGTGCTTTTGTAACTGAT
>JABUQX010026241.1:0-22500 GCA_015478945.1 Trachelipus rathkii
AGTCAGTTAAAATTTATAATCAATAAGATTAGGTATTGTATTAACTATATAGCAACAAGGTGGGTTTTAATTAATGCTTTTATGTTTTACTTGCTTTAAAATCTGCTTTACTCATTGTTTTATATTGAAAATAGGATATTGACACATATGTTATTATTATTATATATTATTATAACTATAATTTATTTATTACATATTATTTATTATAATTGTTATTTACATACATAATATATACCTTATAATGAGTAGTATTACCGTTCCAGTATATAATATTCAAAATAAGAGGTGTATGTAACTACTATAACACCTATATATTTATTATATAGAGAGGTGAATTAGTATGACTTTGTTTTAATCATTAGCTTTATTAACTGTGAGAGCTTTATAAACTCATGTTTTTTACATTTTATCCTGGAATTGTGCAAAACTCACTGCTTTAACTCACTATATGTTTTTTATACTGCTTTAACTCATAATATGTATTATTTATATCTATAAAAATATAATTTTTGCCATATTATATTTTATTATTAAACATTTATGTTTTTTATTTTGTTTTTGAAAATATTATACTAATTATATATTAATATAAATTTTATTTAATTATTATTTATTTATTTTTTATTATATATTATTTTATTATTATTATTTATATATATTTATATTATTATTATTATCTTAAGTTATTATTATACTTATCAATGCTATTATTGTTATTTATAGTAACTCAACAGTCACACACATTTATAGTTATATAATTACTAATCAACACACAGCATTATACTTTACACTTATACACATTCATTCCCACTATGACACTTAAAACACACATTTCACTTATGACATTCATTATACATTTATTCCCATACATTAATCACTATTACTATTTACACTCATATTATATCACACTCAGTATATATATATTTATTATCTATATTTATATATATTACTTATTATATATATAATTATAGGACACACTTCACTTATATTCATCTCAACAATTCACATATATTGAACACTTATACACTCATCACATTCTCAACTATTAGGACACTTTATACATTTATCATTCCATAGAACTAATAATATTATATTTACATTTTACTACTCATATCATCATTCTAATTGCTTAACATATTGATTATTATATATATATATATTATTCTCAAGATATAACACAATATAATAATTCCTACCGTTGAACTCAATGTAACTCTAGAGATCAACCACTACGACAATAAATAATTATAGTTACTCTTTTAATCATTCTATGATTATTTATACCTCTATACACTACTCATTATCAAATGTAATATATATATAAATAAACACATGCAGATTTACTTACAATCTGATTTACACTCACAGTTTTACTTACACTCACACCCATATTTAATGCTCTTACCATACTCTAACTTGGCATATTGATTTTCTTTCCTCTACTTTCTCTTATCTTATCGCAACACTCTAGATTAATCTTATCCATTCTCGTCCTATGAACACGACAGTCACATAGTATTACTATAGCAATCTCACTATAATAGATATATACTTATATAACATCTCACAACCAGATAATTATAACTTTACATCACATACAGATTTACTTACACACACAGATTTACTTACACTCCACACATACAGTATTTACTTATACTTAACACATTCACTCACAGATTTATACTTACACATCACACATACTCCATACTAAGTTATTATCACACACATCACCCTACAACCGAGCACACATACTACGCACATATCTCACACTTTTATACATAACATATTACATCATATATATTATAGTATAAAATCATTTTTATGTTTAGATTTTAGACTGATACATATTTTATTTTACTTCATTTACAATATACTAAAATTATTTGAGGACCTATTTCTTTATTATACTTGATATGATATTTAATACACATCAAATAAATAATAATTTTATTACAAAGAATATTTATTTATTTAAACTGTTTTCAGTTTTATGTTATTCACGCTATTAATCACCTAATATAAAGTTTTAAAAATATTCTAACCTTGAACTTATCAAAAAATAATTATATGATGCATTTTAATTTAATAACATTATTTATTATATTTTAATCATCTTTTTCAATTTTCTACATTAAAAGGTACAGTAATATATCATAATAATAGTTTATGTGTACCTCATGTTCTACTCACTATAGTACTACCTTATACTCACCTTATACTTACATAATATTCCAGCTTAATGCTCCATAACGTATATTTGTTCCTTATTTTGACTTACTTGCTTTTATAACATCATCTTTATACTCACTACTATTGAGTTAAATAAGTTTATATAACTATAAAATGACAATAAAAGTTTCTTTACTTCATATATATTGCTTAACCTAAAATATAATAATATGTTATTTATTAAATTCTCCTCTATACTTTTACTTTATATTATAAAATAACTAATTATTCACTTTATTATCGAAAAATTTGATTTTCGTGGTAATTAATATATTATGGCACATGAACCAAAAAATATTTCATTAGTATTATTTTTAATATAATATATAGTTAAGATTTTCTTTTATTATTTATTATTTAATCTTATATTAGCACATTTGAAATAATGCATCACTGATATATAATTTTACTTAATACAATATCACGCACTCCTTATCAAGTAATAGAATATCATGTGACTCACATCTCTCTGATAATAATGTTGTTGAAATAATCTACTTTATGAGTCATTAAATTTATTAGGATATAATAAAGGGAATTTTCTTTTTGTAGCCCAGGGCGATTTAGGCCTAATTTCAGGTCAAATATATATTTCAAATTGACCTTTTCTGGTTAAAATGTTAGTGAGTGTAATTACTTAAACTACAGTTAAGGCTTAGAATTTAGGCCTAATATTTTAAGGTATAAGCTCTGTTTGTAATCATCACATTAGCTGTGAGATATATTTAAATTTGACTATATTATACCAATAATCAAAGGTATAATTATTCCATGTAAGTACTATGAATTCAATTGTTATTATTATATTTTTATATAATAAATTAATTACAATGCACGTGTGAGAAACTTCTTTACCTGATTCGGTATAAGATATACTTTAAGACAGTAGTATAATGTGAGATAATTATTATTCCTATTGTAATTGGTCGGATTTAGTATATTATACCTTATTCTCTATATGACCTACGTAATATATTATATTATGATTTGTGAGTACGAGAATTTATTTATTTTTATATCGTCTATTTGAAAATTAAACTTTTGTTTGTCAACTTGTATTTGAGCAGGTGTGTTATATTATCTTTATATTATTAGAACTTATATCCTCATATAAACCTTCAATTTTTAATAATCATAAGTTTCACATTTATTATAGTGCATGTATTATAGCAGGTGTGACATCACAAGTATTATATTTACTATGATATTTGTTAATTAAAAAGTGTAAATTTTATTAAAGTATCAGTGTATTATCATTATATTATAATATAATACTTACACATATTGAGATTAGGATTATATTATTTATTTATATTTCACTAGAATTAAGATTAAATATATTTAGTTTTATATGAAAAACATCGACCTAGAATTTATAGTTAGATCACGTGAAATAATGCTAATAATTCGAACATAAGATGTTCGTACAATCCGCCGCAACAAAGCGGCAAGAAGACCCTCAAAATTTTCATAGTCTTACGAGTGTGTGAGTAAAACGCTTTGCGGCGCTACTGAAAAAGCATTGTTAGACACTTTAAAACAAGAAAGCGTTAATAAGATTTAGGTAACTTTATCGTGGCGGTACTTCTGCTGTGGGAAATATAGTGACTCAACTGGAATGACGAGCTTATGTATTATGGAGTAAAATAGTAACTATACCAGAGAAGCTTATGTTTATTGCGCTCCCAAGGTGAGACATAATTCGTTTTACCCTGAATAGATTGTAATAAAAATTCCTTCATATGCAATATTAAGTCACTTATTATTGGACGATGCTCGTCCCCCACTTTTTTCATTATCACTTTCATCTAAATATTGGGAGACGTTTTATTAAAGTCGCTATATCGTTTGTTATATTTATTGTATAAAATCATATGTTGCTATATATTATTATATGGGGCTGTTTGGGGGCAGAAAATTTATCATAGTATTTATAATTGATTCAAACGCGAACTTAGATTATTAATGTAAAAAATTTAAAGTCAAATAGGTATAATTATTATATTTTGCGCCAATGAAAACCCTATAAGGTGGATATATTCAATTAGTTATATATTAATTATAAAAACAAGCTGGATTAAAAATTTTACTTGTATAAGATCATATTTATTTCCTAAATTACATTATCTATTACATGAAGCCTTAATATTTAAGTTAAGAGTAGTTATGAACTTTAACTAAAAATTCACTTTTGTGTATATTATTTATTATGTATAAAGTATTTATATTAATGAATGATTATACCTTATATTATACTGTGATTAAATTATTATCTCATAAAAGAGATAATATTTAATAATAGAGTATTATTAGGTTAATACATATGAAAGGTAGGTAAAGTATTTTATATATTTATATATGCATTTAGTACATATATTACAAAATATTGAGTGTTATTAATTTATATAATTTGTAAATTTAAATATTAATATATATAGTAATATTAATATTAGTATAAATATAATATAATTATATATAGATTTAAATATATTACTATAACTTATTTTTTTATATATCATAATAACTTATAACATAATAGAGATAAAGATTAAAACCGTATAAAGACATAATACTCATTTAGAATAAGATAGAGGGATTGTTATGGGTTAATATATCTTCTTAATAATTATTACTTATACTTAATGTTTTATTATCTACTAAGAGAATCATTTTAATCACAGTGATATGGTATTATTATTTAATATTAAATATATTATATATTTAATAATTAAATAAAATAATGGTATTCTAGTAAGAAATAAAATGAACGATTAATAATATATTGGTTAAACGGTATATTTATAATATTATATAATTTTTTTGAAAATTACATTAAATATATTGATTGTATAATATATAATGAAGTTTTAATCATACGGCGTAATTATCTATAAAGAAAATAATAATTTTGCTTTTACTTTATTATTTAAATTGTGTTCGTGTTTATGAATCTCAAAAGCTATGTTATCGTCATAATTCATGGTCATCATCTGAATTAGGCCTCTGCTAGTGATTTATATGTCGTACGGGAACTTATAATATGTGGCAAAAATTGTATAAAAAAATAAGAGATACATTTCATATGAGTCCGCACGCCAGGTGATATACGAGCCGCATCATATGCGGTGAGTATCAGTCATCTATGTGTACTTATATTTGTCACTTAAAAGTTAGTATCTAATAGTCACTTAACTAATCTTTAGTGAATTAATATTAATTAATCTAATATCTATTAAGTATTTAGATAATTAATATATTAATATATTATTAATCAAGTACTTTTATAATAATTAAATTATATTTATTTATAATTACAATATATTATTTATAAAAGTATATACACTTATTTATTATTTAGTAATAAATTTTACATAAATTTTATTTTATAATTACAAATATTCAGATAACTTATGTGCATACATGTTCCTAATATTTCAACTTAATAATTAACTTAATGTAATAATTTAATAATTAATGAATTATAGTGGGAGTTCATATATTATTATTAAAGATTTTCATAAACTAACTATACTATCATTGACTCTATAAATAATAAACAGAACAGACAGTAGACGATACAATTGACACTTTTTATAATGTTGTTTTTTATTTTATTATCTTATAATACGTATTGTTATTAGAATAATTAATATAAATTTTCTGTCTCAGGACTACGAACGTAGATGTCTTATAATTCGAATCTGGTAACATCCTCATAGAGTAGAGGCGATAGCAGCTCGATGCGGGAGATTCAATTTGATGTCCGATCCCGAAGTCACAAGTAACGCGAAGTTACATTTCCTTATATAAATTTGTTCATTCATAGGGAGTGATGCGTATACTTCCTTTTTGAGTGAGTCATGCAATTGTTTATGTAAGCGATGTTGGTTTTGTGAAATTATGTAGATAATTTATCCAAAAATGACACTAATTTATATACTCATAGTATCATATACTTAGATCGATAGTGTTATATTCGTGTTGAGGTAAATTACGCTTTGATACTCTTTGGTTTGTATATAGAGTAAACTTAAATCAGATCATGTGATAAACAACTGTGAACATTATTGCCTAATCACTGTGAGAGATAGACCATAAATTATCCAGGCCTATAAACAGTACAGTTGCTTTTACTCGGCAATAGCTGTTCGTGACAAATATATTTGTTACATCAGATAGATGAATCAATTGATTTTTGTATAGAGTAGCAAATGAGTTTGGAGCCTGGATATAACTTAGGCCAAATCGCCCTGGCTACTAAATAAGTGATTTCCTAAATTTAAGGCCAAAGTAGTTTATTTTCTACACATTTTACAGAGAAGAGTCATGTTTCGTTACTGAAGGCGCACGCTCGCCCGGAGATATGATTAGTGTTATTACTACTTCGGAAGAGAAGTATATATTGTTCAATTGTGTACTTACGTGGATATATAAATTATATAATAATATAAATGTATAAATACCTGAATTATTTAAAAAACTTTGTGAAATTATTTTTAGTTAATCTGAACGAATAGATATAATATGTATGTTGATAATTGTATTGTTTAAATATACGATAATCTATTAGAATATAAGGATTTTGTCTATACAGGTGATCACATAAAAGAGTACATCGAGTGTTGTGAGATGTTAGATAGCGAGAAGATCAACGTAATATTTGCAGTTATGTTATCTTTATATTACCGCTCTCATCTACACTAAATGAGTTTCAAAGTAACGTGTTGCCAATAGTATCATGGACGCTGTAAGTTCGACTGTTTTGACAAAAATAAGTGGCTTAACCTATATAGCCATTATGAGTGGTAAAGGAGAGGGGGTGATGCCCTATAGGGCTGAGCCTTTATAACTCCTTGGAGTTGGTGATTAACTAGATTTCATCATATTGCTTTAAGTACGTAACGTGAGTCACTCAGTGGATTCTCTCTCTAGAGGATAATATCAGATTAATCCTTCACATTTATAGAATATATAACATAGTGTGAGTCTCGACGCGAATAGTAAAATAGATATATCTATTTCGGGACATTGATACTGGCTAGAAAGAAGACTTTTTTGAATCATTAAGTGTATAAAATTTTTATTAACTAAAATTATTACAGTTTATATTTAATTTAATTTTTTGTTCAAATGTATTAGTATCTGATTTATTATTAGAAGTTTTTTATGAATAGGTTATTGTTGGATTGTGAAATGTTATATTTTAGTTTCGTAATATTTTTTTGTTTTGATTTGATGTCAGTGTATAGTATATATATGTTACGTTGTTTTTAAATTAAAAACATAAAAAGTTTTTATAAATTTATCTGTTTTATTATGTGTAAGTGAGTTGTTGCGTTGTGTGTGGGTGTGGTGTGTGTGTGGTTGTTGTGTGTGTATGTGTGTGTGTAATGTATATTATTCTGTGTGTGTAGTGTAGTAATTTGTGTTGTTGTTTTAAATGCTAGTTTCTAAAACAGACAATGTGAATCTGTGGTGGAAGTAAATCAAGGACAGTAAATCTTGGTGTGAGTGTAAGTAAATCTGTGTGAGTGTAAGTAATTATCTGTGTTGTGTAAGTAAATCCTGTGTGAGTGTAGTAAAATCTGTGTGTGAAGTGTAAGTAAGAGATTCTGTGTGATTTTAAGTAAATCTGCTGTGTATTTAATGTAATTCTTGTGTGTGAGTGTAAGTAAATCTGTGTGTGAGTGTGTGTGTGTTAAGTGATAATAACAATAAAGTGTTCTATGGTGTAAATGTAAGTGTCATATGTGAATGTGTGTATTAAGTGTCATACGTGTAATGTGTGTATAAGTTATAGTGTGTCCGCGTGTGTATAAGTGTAAAATGTAAAGTGTCTATGGTAGAATGTAAGTTCATAGTGAATTTGTGTCATAAGTGTCATATGTGAATGTGTGTATATTGTGTAAGTGTTGTGTGTGTGTGTGTGTTGTGTGTGTGTGTGTTGTGTGTGTTGTGTGTGTGTGTGTGGTGTGTTTCTAAATAATAACATTAGGCTTGAAGTACAAAATCAATACTATAGTATTATTATATATAAAAATAAAATAATTAATAAATAATAATAATTAAAAATAAATAAAAATAATAATTAATATTAAATATTATGTATTAATTAAAAATAAAATAATGTTATAATTATTATTGAGTTATAAGCAGTTAAAACATATTGAGTTAAAAGCAGTAAAACATGAGTTAAATTAGTGGTAAAACAACATGAGTTAAAAGGCATGTAAATCGCAGTTAAAAACAAAAGCATTACTAATCCCTTCGGTGTTTAGGTTCACACTCCTTATTGATTTACTGATTTATTCTGCTTTAAGGTATGTAATGTTAATTAATTATATTAGTTAATACTAGTAAAACATATGAGTTAAAGCTATTAAAACATGAGTTAAAGCAGTAAAGCAGTTAAACAAAAAGTCATATATAGTTTTTATACTTTTCCCTTTGTTGCTATGTAGCACTCACTATTGATTTACTGATTTACTGCTTTATAGTGTTATGTAATTTTTTATAAATATGTTAGTTATAAGTCAGTAAACAATATGAGTTTATAAGAAGTATGCATTAATACAAAAGCATACTAGCACCTTTGTTGCTAATGTACACTCTATTGATTTATCTGATTTATCTGCTTTTATAGGTATGTAATTTTAATAAATATGTGAGTTAAAGCAGTAAAACATATGAGTTAAAGCAGTAAAACTATTGATGTTAAAGCAGTATAATGCAGTAAACAAAAAGCTATACTAATCCCTTTTGGTGTGATATGTATACCTCTATTGATTTTTAGCTGATTTACTGCTTTAAGTATGTTAAATGTTAATGTTTTATAAAATTTCCAGTAGCTAGTTGTAGAATAATAAAATTTGTTTATATTAATCAGCCACTCTGTTTTTTTTCTTCTTTTACATAAAATTTTAACAAATTTATAATTAATTAAAAAGATAATATATATAGTAAAATATAAAAGATTAAATTTTTTTTATTTTAAAAAAATAATATATATGAAATAATAATATTGAATGATGAGTATGTTATATATATTTTCATTCGCTTCTTATGCGGGATATATTGTGTCCTGCGGGTGCGCGCCGTCGCGGGCGGATACGGCGAATATTGCGCCTGCGGGTCGCAACTGCGACTGGGAGGGGACTTGTCGCGGGTTTGGGACGCAGGCGGGATGTGGGACGGTGCGGGGCAGCAACCTGCGGGTGCGGGGTCGGTGGTGCCTTCGCGCGTTGTGGATTCATGCTGCGCCTTGTGTTCATTATGACTTATGGGAAGTACTATTAATTATTTAGCTAGTTCTTTGGTGTAGTAGAAAAGGTCTAGAATAAGTTAGAAATTGTATCAAAGTATGAATCATCAATATAGTGTATTCAAAGATGACGGCATCAATGATGAGTCATCAAAGTTATGAACCTTCAAAGATGAGGCATCAAATAGTTGGAGTGTCATTAATGCTTGAGGCATCAAATGTCTGGGCATGCAAAGTTGGGTATTCAGATAGTTGGGCCATCTATAGAATATCTGACGTGTGTTGAGTGTATAGTGTTTATAGTTGGTATTCTGTGTGTGTGGGTGTGAATGTATTAGTGTATATTTGATTTAATGTGTTGTTCCTTGGAGAGTGTATATGCTTATTAAGTGTCTATAGTGTGTATAAGTTTCTAAGTGAATGTGTGTAATAGTTGTTTATAGTGTATGTTAGTATGGTTGTATGTGCAGTAATATATATTAATATATATTTATAATATTATATATTATTATTATATGATATATATATTATTATATATATATATATTTATATTGTTTAATATATATATTATATAATATATAATATTATATATATGGTCATAAGTGAGTGAAAAGTACTAACTCATATTGAGAAAAGCATGCCTAGCAACTTGTATATATCACCAATCGATTAATCCTCATACTTATAACCTTATGGGTATGATACCCTTATTAGGGTCTATTCTTGGCTCAGGGGAGCTTAAGAAAGCTTTGTATAAAAGTGGCACTTCAGTTGGCACTAGTGGACTCATCTTGCATTTATGTGGCTAACTCATCATTTTTTTTTTTGTTTTGTTGTTTTTTTTTACTTTTTGGCTACTCATTGGCTACTCTTACTGGCACTCAATTGGCACCTCCACTTGGCACCCACCTAGCATCACCTGGCCACTCATCTTAATACTCATAGATAATATATAGAACTGGCGACTGGATTACTCCTGTAACGTTGATTGGGAACCAACAGAGATGACGTCCATTCAAATAATTGATGGCATAAAAGTGAGGTCCATTCAAATGTTTTAGGGGCTATGTGTTAGGCTAGGTATTAGGTGTACGCTATTGAAGGCTTGGGTGGATGTCTATGGTGTATGGGTTGGTGTTGTCTAGGTGAAGGTGGGTGGAGGCTAGGTGTAGGTGTAGGTGTGGCTAGGTGAAGGCTGGGTGGAGGCTAGTTGTAGGTGTAGGCTAGGTGGAGCTGGGTGGATGTCTAGGTGTAGGTGTAGGTGTAGGCTAATTGAAGGCTGGGAGGAGGCTAGGTGTAGGTGTAGGCTAGTTGAAGCTGGGGGTCTAGGTGTAGGTGTAGGTGTAGGCCAGGTGTGTAGGCTGGGTGGAGGCTAGGTGTAATGGTGATGGTGTAGGTGTAGGTTAGTGGATAGGCTGGGTGGAGGTGCTAGTTGTAGGTGTATGGCTAGGTTGAGGCTGAGTGTGAACTAGTGAGGTGTAGCTAGGTGAAGGATGTGGTGGAGGCTTAGTGCGGTGTAGGCCCCTTTAAGGTGGGAAAAAATGGGCCCCCTCTAAAGGGGGTTTTTTTTTTTGTTTTAAGGTCTCTTTTGGGTATACGGCTATGTGGGAGGCTGGGTTGTAGGCTACGTGGGTAGCTTAGGTGTGTGCGGCGGCTGTGTGTTAGGTGTGACCGAAATGATCAAAAAATATTGGGCTAAGCCCTACCATGATAAGATCAAAAATTAGGTGTGGCCAAAATGACCCCTGGACGAAAAAAGGTTAGGGGCCTTGTCCGTTACACGTTGCTATACGCTAACCGTTTGGTTGTCGCGCCGCTTTCTTCGAATGGGCGCCAAAAATTAGGTTTGCCAAAAAATTAGGGTGGCCAAAAAATTAGGTTGTTGCGCAAAAAAATCTAGGGTTCTCAAAAAATTATGGGTTCTCAAATAAATTTGGGTTTCCTCAAGAATTTGGGTTCTCAAAAAATTTGGTTTCTCAAAAAATCCGGGTTCTCATAAAATTCCGGGTTCTCAAAAAAAATGCCGGGTTCTCACAAAGAATCCGGGTTCTCACAAAAAATAGGTTCTCAAAAGGTCAGGCCCAAAAAAAGTTAAGGTAAAAAATTCGGTTGCCCCCAATTAAATGGTCAAAGGCCAAAAAAGGTCGCGGTCAAAAGGTCAAAAGGTGCGGTTCACTATTCGTTGCTCCAATTCGTGTTCTGTCCTACTACTGGTAATTGAGTCCATCTAAACAACATATGCAATATTACTCTCAAGTCTTGTATATCTTATGTTTCAAAAATTCACCATCTAATCAGTAAAGCGATTGATCACTGAAACACTAAATTGAAATGGTATTGGTTTTCCTTTCTTCTGTTCCTGGTGAAAAAAGGTGGTTAATTAACCTGAACCATTAACAGAAAAATCAGGAACTTTACGAAATTCTTCTCCAAAGAAATTTCCAATCCCAGGACAACTGTTTTCTCGAAAAATACAAAACTTTTTTTATAACTTTAACACCTTTAGTTCTGAGAGTAATGGATTTTGAAGCGAATATACAAGGCACTCGAAATCACATTACACAGCCAATGATTCCCGTTACCTAAACCCTGATAAACTCCTAAAAGAAACACAGTTCACGTTTGAATTAAAGCATAAGTAAGAAATTTTAAAAGATTATTTTAATTGTTCAATAGTAAGAGAAATTATATGATAAGTTTTTTAATGTTGTCTAAATGTGACAATAAGGTTGACGTTCGAAGCTTGATTTCAAATGAATATCAGCTTTTGATCGACGTTCAATCCAAATGGTCAATATGCCATTGAAGTTTTGAGGAAGAAAGTTTTAATGAAAGTAAAATTTCTTCTTTCAATAAAGAATCATAATATTTAAAAATATTACATTGCGGGGTACAAATAAACGATTACACGAGTAAGTTTGCCCTTCAATGAGCAGAGAAAACCGAAAGTACAATGACAATCTGTAAAAGTGAATGCTAATTTTGCAATTTCCAATAAATGATTATATATATTTTAATTTTAAATTTTGAGTAATAGCTGCGAATAGCGTAACTTATTTAAAAATTTGTGAATTAAAAAAGAAATTCCCTTTTAGAAGATACTATAAGACTTCCTTATATGGGTAAGAAGGAATTTATCAAAAGTGAGAGTTCTCTCAGCAAGTCTCAATAGTGGAGACAATATACTAGTTATAAAATATTTTTTTTTTCATTGTTAAAAATTTTTTTCGCACCCCAAGTCTCAGTTGAGACAATATAGTTTTGTTCAAAAATAATTTATGAAGGTGATTGTTTCCACCAACCTCAGTTTGAGGCAAAATTCAATATTGTTTATAATTTTTTTAAAGTGGGGGGGGGGGAAGGTTCCACTTCCCAAGTCTCAGTTGAGACAATAAGAGAATTGAACTATTTTTTAAAGACAAATATGTAATGGTGCGCATTAATTACAGCTCCCCCTCCCTCGGCACCTACGAGAGAGGAGGAGAAAAAACTTAAAACTAAATATTTGATTGAGTTGGACATTTGTCCTATAAAAGAATATAATAGTGGTCTAAAAAGCACCGCTAAAACAAAGGGGTATGTTTTACCCTAAATAATATTTTTTTAATAAGTTGGAAGTTCCCAAAAATCTCAACCGAGACAATACTTTTTCAAAGAGAACTTAAAACTAACTTAAACCTAACTTAAACTAAGGAGGGGGTGCAGAAACCCCAGAAAAAACAAAAAGAAAAAAAATAAAAAAAAAAATTCTGCTTATATACAAAAATATGCAGAGGTCTTTGCCACAGTACCAGTTTGACAAATAGAGAGGGGGTAGATAGAATTTGATAAGTGGCTTCAACCCTATTCCCTTTGGTTAATCAAATTTTGTTTAAGGTCCGTTCACCTAAAGTTTCCGACGGAAGTTGGTTTTTTGTAGTCATTTTTGACTTACTTTATGGTAAAAAAGTATTAATAGAGGAGGAGGGATCATACCCCATAGCTATAGGGTCCTCCTGTTCCTCAGAGGGACATAACTCTTCATTCAAAGAGTTATGGTTAAGGTGGTTAGATGAGAGAAAAGTTACTCATAATTACTCTCTCACCTGTAGTGGTAATATAAAGGTGGGGGTGATCATTACTTAGATGAGACACCTTTCCCTCCCTTTTGTGGAATGACTTCCCTTTGGTAGAAGTCGATGGTTTTTTATTGTGGTATAATTTCTTTCCTCGGAAAGAAAAATGAGTAAAGTTCTTTTTTGAATCAAAAGAACATGGTAGTGAGTACTTCTCTTTTTTAAGAGAAGAGTGGCAAATTTTATAATTGAGTTTTAAAGTCTTTATCTCTGATAGAGGATGAAGACAAATTTTATTTTGACTAAAATGACAATAGTCAGTTTTAGTCTTAAGAGGTACAATTTCCTTGTTGGAAAATGTGACCATTTTTGATGAAAAGT
Source organism: Trachelipus rathkii (assembly GCA_015478945.1). Classification (NCBI taxonomy): domain Eukaryota; kingdom Metazoa; phylum Arthropoda; class Malacostraca; order Isopoda; family Trachelipodidae; genus Trachelipus; species Trachelipus rathkii. Next base: position 13,927 of record JABUQX010026241.1, read on the forward strand.
TGATCAAACAATTTTTATTACCAATTTGAAATTTAATATTTGTAATATTTTTTATATATAATTTGAGTTGCTCTTTACAAGAACCAACTGCAAAAGTTTCACTCATAGCTATAAGTGATTTCAAAATTTTTATTAAATTGATTCCCACAAATTGAAATAAATTTTCTCCCTCACTTGTTTGTGAGTAAGAGAAAAAGGAACCATCCTTCATTAATATTTTATAATTATTTTTATTAGTATTTTTATCAATATTTCTATAAGTATTACATTTTCCTTGCTCTGGAAAAGTAATTAAGGACTTCTCCTCACTCTGTGGGGAGGAAGCCAATTCAAGAGAGGGTACCTTCTTACTATACTGTGATAAATAAGAAGGATTTTTAAAGTTGAAGGAAGGCCCAAAATGGTTTTCCCCCTTCTCTGTGAGAAGGGGAAGATGAGAACAATTTAAGTCAAAAGATGAAATAATTTTAGTGCCTTCTAAGAGGACACTATTGTTAATAATTTTTAATGATAATTTTTCTGGCGATGTAGATTTAATATTAATTGGTAAATTATTGTTTGATGTAATTTTATTATTATTTGATAATTTTTTAGATTATTAATTTTAATATTTTTTTGATAAATTTTTTTATTGAAATTTTCATATTATTTTCTAAATTTTTCAAAAAAAATGTTTTATCTACTTCCTCGTAGGAAGTATAAATGATGAGATCGTCAATTTTTCTTCTGAAATCACTTTCAGTTGGGTTTTCAGAGGAAAATGATTTTGGTTCAAAACTTTTCACATAGAGATGCATGAATGCCTAGTGCTTACAAAAAAATGCAAGGTCCTGACCATTAAACATTCACTACGGAATGATTTGATAAGAAACAAGATACACAATAAATAATTTTTTCTAAAATATTGACGATCAAAAGGCGAAGTGAGAGATATGTCCATCACACTCAAAATTCATAAATGCTTTGTATTACAATATAATACATATTTAACTTTATGGGTTTATAAATTATATTCAAGAATTGATATGGTATGTTTTTAGAAGTGTATATTAGTTTGAACACATTTACCGGTTTTCTTCAGTAAAAGCTTTTTTCGAGTAATGGTTTTTAGTATGAAGAGGATATACCTCGTCAATTCAACCATTTAAATATTTTATTGATCATTATATTTTTTCCTTAAATGTTTTGAAGGATTATCTCTCCTATAAATATATTTCGATTTCAAAACAAATTTCGTCTATTAAGAACCTTATAGTTTCACGTTCGTCGTGAAGTGATTTGGTTTTTGGTATATTTTTAATTTTATATTTGATTTTAACAATATTTTTAAGAATAGAACAATGAATGTCATAAGCTACATCATCTTCTAAAAGGGCGATTTCCTCATCGCAAATTTCTATAAGTTTATTATTAATATTATCTAAATCTAAATCAAGTTTTTCTAATTTTTTAATAAGTAATTCCATCTGGGTGGTATTCAGATTGGAATATAAAATGCAAAAGTCGGCTTCGTGAAGGGTTGGCTCCACGAGACTCCGCAAAGTGTCTCTCTGTTGTATGAGAGAGTTAAAGACCTCAAGGTCAGCGGCCGAAAGGTCGGATGGTGGAGAAGCCATGTCGACTTCAAAATATTTATATTACACAAATATAGAAATATGATGAAGTACAAGTACAATATAAAAATATTGTACCAGTATAAGTACTTAGTACATAAAAATGTGTCTTGAGACACAAAAAAGATATCAAAATTTTCAAAACTATAAGATTAAATGTAATAATACAAGTACAATACAAATTGTACAAGTAAAATATTGTACAAGTACAATTTATTAATAGTCTACGACGTTATTCCTTGACAGAACAATGGTGTTCTGAGAACCAAAAAAGATATTAAATTTTCAAAAAACTGTAAGCATTAAATGTCACCCAATTTATAATGTTCAACCAAAAATATGGTTGAACGATGAACGGCCTCGCAATGTACCGGTATAAAGCGCTGGAAAATATTGTATACAAAATTTTTTTATATATGAAGAGTGTCTGGTGACACTAAATATTCAATGTATAGCCGTATAATTTTTTATATATATATATACCGGATAAAACCGGTAAAATGTGAAAACCTATACGAGTATACTGGCAATAATTATATTAATATATATATATATAATTATATAACTTATATTATAATAATATATATAATATACTACTATATATATATATATATATATTATATATATTATTACTTATATATATAATATTATATTATATATAATGTATAATATATATAATTATATATATATATATATATATATATATATAGTACTTTGCATATATAAATTATGTTATAGCAATATATATATTTTAAGAGAATATATATATAGAAAAAGTATATATAGATATATATACTATATATATATTTAATATATATAGAAAAATAATATTATAAATATAATAAATTAGTTATAATAAAAAAAATAATTGACCCTACGATCAGTGAGTGGCGGATTTTTTATATATTAGTATATACAATAATTTATATTTGTTATTTTTATATATTCAGAAATATTTTAAAAATAACTTAATACTAAATAATTGTGTTTATATTACACAAACAAGTTTATATAATAATGATATACCTTTTCTCTATGAATTCAAATCGGCGATAAATAAGTCCCATGTCAAAAGGAAATTTAATTTTTCCTATTGAATCATTGTTTGAATTGTGTTCACCATGCTCTCGATTGAATTGAAAATATTTTATTTTGAATATATATAATATATATATATATAATAGTATATATATATATAATATATTATATATGATATATATATATATATTAGTTATATAATATAGTATTATTATATATATATATTATTAGCTATATAGTATATATAATTATAATATATTGTTATAGTTATATATAAATTTATATATTAGTAGATATATATACGTTGGTTTTTAACTATACACCAATATATTAAGAAAGTTTATTATTATTAATTATATATATATATATACTATATATATATATAATATATATATCATAGTATTATATATATATATATATTATATATATATATATAATATATATATATATATATATATATATTATTAATTATATATACTATAATGTAGTTTTAAATATTAAAAAATATTTTTTCTCAAAATTTTTTTTTTAACACAAAAAAATGTTTTAGTAGTTATTTATCTCTCGCTCATATTTTTATAAAATTTTTGAGTTTTTTAAAGAAAATTAAAAATTAACCCTAATGTTTGGGTGGGGAATATTTTATAATTTTAATATTATGAATTAAATGATTTTTAATTGAAATTTCATAATGTTGCTTTCTATGAAGCTAATAAATTGTATGTGAGACTGGAGACTATGTCTCTTCAAAAAAAAAAAAACACCACAAAAAAAATAAAAAACCTAATAGAAGGGAAATATGTTTAAGGTATTTTTAAATTTTTAAGGGAAAAACACCAACTAATGTTGGAATTTGCACTCGGGTCCAGGTGGTCGTACAAAAACAACACCAATTTATTCTGCAGACAAAGTCTTAACACAGAATAAACCCCCTGTGGGTGAAGTAAAACTATTTTTTAAAAATAGTTTAAAAAGCGCCAAAATATGTTGTTTTATGTAAAAAAAATGATTTTTAATTTTTTTTTATGAATTTTAGGGTTTAAGTGCCAAGTATTAAGGCACACAAAAGTTGAGCGCCACTAAAAATGTGGCGGAAGAGGGAATATGTGGTTAAGGAACTGACGGGAGTTCCAACACGTTGGGCGCCACTTAAAATGCTGGGCGATTTGTGACCCGGTCCCAGGTAGCTGGGCTTAATGTAAGACAGATCACAAATCCACATTTATTCCACCTTCAGCCCAAATCTCAGAAGTTACCACTTTCGGTCGATTGGTCTAGTACCAATGGAATAGTGGAAGTAATAATTTGTAATATATATAAATATATATACTCGTATATTCGTGTGGACCAGGGTAATTAATATATATATATAATATATATATATATATATATATAGTATATATATATAATATAATATATATATTATATATATATATATATTATATATATATATAATAGTATAGTATATAATATATATAATATATATATATATATATATATATATTATAATATATATACCAACGAATGAAGAATAATTATATGACTCTATATTTATTTACTGCCTATATAACCTGAATTGTCCATAGAAAGGAACAAAAGTTTTTTATTTACTGATGATTTTGGGGACGAAAAAGTTTTGTTGTTTTTTATTAAATTTAAAATTGAAATTTTATTTCCAATATGTTTCCTATTGAAAATTTACTAAGTTTATTTTTATATGGAAGTCTCTTTAATAGTTGTTTGAAATTATAATTTTTTCATTGCGAAGTTATTTCTGAATTTCCGAATGTGTAGCCACGTTATCGACCAATGTAAGTATAATTTTTTGATGTTGATAAATATATTATACTTCGAAAGTTGACAAAGATGAAAAAACTCTATCAAATCTCGAATGTATGAAACAATAATAATAACAATATTTATTGTGATAACGGTAACAATAACATGTATAACCTAACTAAAGAACTTCTATAATTGTACTTTGAAAGCAAAATAAATAATAATAATAATAATAATAATAATAATAATAATAATAATAATAATAATAATAATAATAATAATAATAATAATAATAATAATAATAATAATAATAATAATAATAATAATAATAATATTAATGAATAATAATAATGGAATGAGTAATAATAAATATAATCACATAATAATAATAATAATAATAATAATAATAAATAATAATCAATAATATCAAAAAGTAAATATTGATTATAATCAAGCACAAATTTACCAATAATAATTATTATTTGCAATTATTAATTCTTCTTTGAAGACACAAAGGTGTTTCAGTAAGAAGACGAATTTCGACAATAAATAACTTTACTTTGGGTCCTTATTGCGTTTCACCTCTAGTACAGAGAGCGGAGTATGCAATAAAGGAACCAAGAAGCAAATGTTTACGTTTTGGAAACAAATTATTACTACTTAGACAGTGGTGAAGCCTCTGTCTTGGGGGTTTCTAATATTTGCGGTCTACCACCCAATTGGGCATACTAAGATTACGCAACCACTAGTTACAAAATACATGCATACGCAAACGCAAACATTTCGAAATGTTACAAACAAATTCCTGAAAAACTCATTGAAACTTTGACCACAATTAATTTTATCTCGCGAACAAATCTTATTGATGAATCATCATATAAATAATGTGCTCTTTAATATATATAATATATAGTATTATTATATATATATATTAGTATTATATTATATATATAATATATATATTTATATATATATATACGTATATATATATATATAATATATGATATATATATATATATATATTATATTTATATATATACTATATATATATATATATATATATATATACTATATATATATATATATTAATATATATATATATATATATAATATAATAGATAGCTATATATATATATATAGTATATAGTATATATACTATATATATATATATATATATGTATATATATATTATATATATATATATTATATAGGTATATATATATACTATATATTATAGTATATATATATATATAATAACTATATATATTATTATATATATATATAAATATTATATATATAGTAAATATATATATAATTATATATTAATTATTATATATATGTATGATATATATAGATAAATATAATATATATATATATATATATATATATTCTATATAATATTATATATATATTATATATATTATGACTTATATATATATAGGTATATGTTACAAATAATAATATACCCTAATAACTTATCTTAACTATATATATGTATAATATATATATATATTATATAGTATACTGTATATATATATTAATTATATATATCTATATATATATATATATATATATAGTATATATATATTAATATATATATATATATATATATATATTTATATTATATATATATATATATATATATATATATATTATATGCTTAAAGAATATATTTATATAGTAAAATTTATAAAAGACTACCTAATAAATAAGTTTTTTTGACAAAGAGAGCATTTCAAGTAGTGAGTTTTTAATTTGTCAAAAATTTTTGACTCAAAGTTTTCGGCACCGTGATCAGTTATTAAAGCGATCTTTTAATATTTTTAACAAATATTTATGTTTAAATATATACCTTTCCTTAGATATATATTTACTAAACTATATGTATAGTGTATATATGTAATTAGTAATATATTATATTATATATATTATATATATATTATATATATATATATATATATAGTATATATATATATATATATATATATATATATATATATAATATATTATATATATTATAGATCGATTTTTTATTATAAAACTCAAAGGGGGAAGAGTCTAAAAGATAATTTTATAGTAAGTTTCGATTTCGAGACTGCTCCCGAAAAAAATCAAATTTTACGCTAGGAAAATTTTGACAATATTTTTATTTATGATTCATTTATTATTTTCAACCTTTTTATTGGTAATTTTTTCCTTGAAATTAAATCTAATTTTTTGGTTTTGCTGATTTTTTTTAATATGTCCGTCGCAGTAATGTACGACAATACTTTAAATGACAAAAATTTGATATTCGCGTTCAATATCCGTATGAATTCTAAATTTGATATTTAAGTATGATCTGTACACTGTACATGCACTCTGTTACATTTATCATAATGAATTTTATTCCTTCAATTTCTGCGTTTTTACTTACTTTTCATTAACTTTATATTTTTATTATTATTTTTTAATCAAATCTGAGTTCAAAATTTTCTAAGTATTCCCTTTATATTAAAATTTCCCAAAACCTTTTATTTCCCAATTTTCCCTTTTAGCGTTTTTGCTTACTTTTTTGAGTGCGATTTTATTGTTTGCATGTGTAAAAAAATAAACAAAAAATCAGTGTACATCACGTTGGATAAAAGGGTGTGTGTAAATATCATACTTATAAGCTTTCACCGAAGAAAAAAGGGTAGAATAAAAGATAGACAAAAACCTCGAAGATTCTCCACCTACAAATAAAACTGGACACTAAAATTTAAAACGAAGTAAAAGAAAAGGTAGTTTGAAAGATGATCGGCGCGGATTTTTGGTCTTCAGTGATAGAAACTAAAGGACCAAAAAAACGTAGGTCGATCGGATTTAATTCAAACCTTGCGAACTATTCTAACAGAAATGTATCAATATTGTATAACAACTCTTGGGTCCACTGTTCGAGTTGAATTATTCTGACTGGAATAACTCAACAAGAAGAGACTGATTTGATATACAATATTAAAACACTTATCAAAAAATGACATATGAACGAATCAAAAAAACTGAAGCCTTTTTGCTAATATCTGAAATGGGAGAAGGGGGGCTAGATAGCCATTAATGGGGATTCCTAAGTTGTCCAGAAAGGCATAATAAATGACATTACCTACACAAAATTTTTCCTAAGATCACCATTTAACGGAAAGAAGGTTGTCATGGTTCCGGTCAGCAAAAAATAAACAAACAAATTGCTGGCCCCTACTTCAGTTCGGCAAGTCGCCTCCAACATGGCGAATGATGCCTCTAAAAAATGAAAGGGGAAGCTCGTTTGAGAAATAAGCCTCATCAAAAAATATTAAACTACTCGAAACTGCATTTATAAATGAATCTTGAAGAATTCTCTTATGACTCGGAATGCAAATTATATGGACGGAGTCTATATTGTAGAAAGTGGCAGTAATTAAGCAAATGAGTTCAATACTCAGCCGCGCTTGTAGCTTTTAATAGTCAAAGAGAACGACGGCCGAGGGTTGATGATGAGTAATTAATTAAATAAACATCAATTTTAATTATTAATGTTTTGATAACAATTTTAATATCACAAGATAGTAAATTTAAGACTATATAGTAAATAAATAAATTTGTTAAACGAACTAATTTAGATTTATTGAAAAAATCATTAGGAGTTTACAACAGAAACCTTTGGCAACAATCACATGTTGTTAACTCGATATTTTTAATCCCATAGAATTATAATATAATTGTAATTTTTTAATTAAAGATTAATTATCATTTTGACAACAATTAATAGAACCAGTATTCTCTACTGATCAATTTGGTATAAGAATCAAGTCTCTAGCACAACTGTGAGTTAAAATATGTTAATATTTCGATGTAGAAAAAATGAAAGGTCAACTGGGGTCAAAACTTGACCTTTCGATTGAAGGAGGTCAATGATATTTATACAAGTGAAAAAGGAATATCTCAAGACCATTTTGACCTATAAATTAAACCTGACACTGGTGAAAAACCTGGTTAGCGAGGAGGGGTGTAAAAACTTCCAAATGTGAGATTTCAAAAATTGGAAAGCCTATTTTTGGCAAGTGGCTTAAATATGTCTATAATTACTTAAATACAACTTTGATCAATATAAAATTTTATCAAAATGTAATCCTATATCTTTAGTATA
>JABUQX010026241.1:30000-32500 GCA_015478945.1 Trachelipus rathkii
GATGTTGCATCAAATTTGCCGTATTCTGCAAACATATCTAATTCTTTGCCACAGGAATCACAATATTCGGCTCTTGTTGATTATCAGCTTCCAGTTAAGCTTAAGCCGATTTTATTTTAAAACCTACTAAATCGAACACAATGAACACCAATTCTCATTTCCCGTTAAAAGATTCCAAAAAAAAACCTTTTATTTCATACAAATTTAAAATGTATAATTTTGCTAGAAAATTTATTAAATTACTTTTTTTGTAAATCACACAACGAAAGTTAAAGTAATGGACTAATTATTTTGAGAAATTTTAGTCTTTACCTTTTTTTTGTAAAATAAAACACAAAAAAAAAGAAGAATTGACCAAATCCTAGATACGTACGTTTTACTAAATTTCTGACACCTTTTCAATACACTTTTATATAACCTAGGCTAAGTATTGTGTAAGGCTTTGATTTTGTGATAGAATTTTTTGTAAAGAAAAGATTTCTTTTATGCATTATTTTGATTCACTAACTTTTTTAAAAAAAATTTTTTCAGACTTTAGTGAATTTATTAATTCAAATATTAGTTTACAATAATAAGTAACTAATATAATAATGTAATAATAATAATAATTAATAATGTAATAATAATGATAATAATTTAAATTAAATTTAATAATATAAAAATAATTTTTAATAATAATAATAAAATAATAATAATAATAATAATAATAATAATAATAATAAAATAATAATAATCAATAATAATAATAATAATAATTAATAATCGAGTCAGTTTTTTAAGCAATTTATTTAGTAATTAACTATGCGGAGTAAGTTTGACGGTAAGGGTTCAAGGAAAGCATAGATTTCCATTAGGGGCCTCCGAGCCGATGGGACAGAGGGGGACGAAGTCCCCCCGTCGCCAACCTAGAGGCCGAGAGACCCCGACTCCTGATATCTAGGCGGTCTACTCTAGGGTGTTCGTTAGTTTTAAATTATTTAAACGAACCTGTACCATAAAACCATGTAAAGTATATATAATATATAGATATATATATATTATATATAATATATATATATATATATATATATATATATAATAATATATATATATTATATATATATATTATATATAGTTATATATATTAATATATATATATATTATATATAAATATATATATATATATATATATATATGTAATTATCCAAAAATATTTAACTTTTTAAAAAAATATTTAATATAAAAGTGATTGTTAAATAATTATTTAAAATATTTCGAACTTTTGAATCATGTCCGTTAACACTTAAATTCATTGCTAGTATCATATACTAGCAATATATTTAAAAAAAAAAAACTGACGGAGTCATAAAAGAAAACAGGTCCTATATATTTTTGAATCATGTCCGTCACCACTTAAATTCATTGTTAGTATCATATACTAGCAATATATTGAAAAAAAAATCAAAACTGACGGAGTATATGCTGGAACGATTTATGCATGTCCCTAGCAACATTTTAGTACGTTTTATGTTCAGAAATTGCAGCGGTTTTTTTTCTTTTTTTCTTTTTAAAACAATCCAGAGTGAAATAAATAATGAATATAAAAGTAAATTACATTATATATATACATTAAGTAAAGGTTATGTTTTTAATATTTTTAGAGGTGTGAAGCTGCTTTAGTATTAAAGTTTCAATTTGATTTTAAGCATTTTCACTTCAATTTATGAAATGTGTTCGAAATCATACAATCGATATGTATATGAAAGTGGAAGCTGATAATCAACATGATCCCAATATTCTCATCATCATCGTTCCATTAATATTGATCGTCTTACTCATACGGTTCCTTCAATACCTCTACTCATCGGCTATAAAAATAATGAATGGCAAGAAATACACCTTAGTGCTTGGCTCCGTTGCCTAGATAATTATTTTGAAGAGGAAGGAATCTTCACAGATGTCGAAAAGTTTCGAGCGTATGGTCGTTTTATTAATCACAAGGAAAGCTCAGTCACTTCTTTGATTAATACCACCCCGGAACTTTTACACCCAATTAGCTGGGCCCAATTCAAGGAAGATTTATCATTTTTAATAAATCCTTCATCCTCAGCGAATAGCTTTGAAACTTATAAAAATTTTACGAACGTACATTGGCAGGCTAATTTATCTTTACCGGAATTTTTATCTGAATCTCAGAAAACATTGCAGGAATTTCTAGATTCTGCCTCATCTCATCATCAGGTAGAATTCACGGCTGAACAACGCAGATTATTGCTGTTTTCGAGTCTTTACTCCAATGTGAAACCGCAGTATCATAAATTGATCACGGAAAACTTTAACATTTCGAATTCAATTCCGAAGCGAATACAGGTGTATTTAAAGAAAAATCAGACTAAATAACGGTAAAATGGCTTCTTTATCTTCTAAGAATGTGGATTCAGCATCTAACTTTTTCAATGTTTATTCTACTAAAGCCGTGACAGATTCATATCCTCGATCACAAAGTAATCGTTCTTTTAAT
>JABUQX010026241.1:40000-45000 GCA_015478945.1 Trachelipus rathkii
TATAATATATATATTTATATATTATTCGCTTATATAGTAGTTCTAGATATATATACCTGAAACCCGTGTGAGTATATGTCCCTATATATATATATATATAATGAGTTAACAAGTATGGTCCGTTAATTATATAGTAGTAGTTTGATACTGTTTGATAGTACGGTCATTAAGGTTTTATTAGCTCAGATAAATTATATATCATTTATATATAGTTATATATATATATATATATATATATATATATATAATATATATATATATATATGTACCTATATCATTCGTATATAATTTATTGATATACCGATACCGGGTATATATATATAGTGCCTATTATATATAGTATATATATATATATATAGTAATATAATTATATTATCTAGTTAGTTTTATACCCTCCTCCATATATATATTAATATATATCCTCATATATAGGTATTAATATATTATTCTAATGTATACTATAGTATATTATATTTATTATTTATGTTATATATATATGCCTCATATAATATAGGGTTGGTATACCGAATATAAACCTCTAGTATATATATTATATATATTATGTAATGTCCTAGCGGTATATAGTATATATATATTATATATATATATTATATATATATCATAGGTATATGATATGAGGCTGTCAAAACCTTGTAAAATAACAATACAGAAAGATGAAACTGATATACAACCTTCATATTAAGGTGTGGCCTCGAGCAGCCGAAGTTAATATGGCCATTGTCATCCCCGATGGTGGGATATGCTGTCGCTCCAAACCTTGGAAATTAACATAGAATGATGAAACTTGATATACAACCTTCATATAAGGTGTCCTCGATGCAGCCGAAGTTAAATGGCCATGCATCCCCCGTGGGGGAATGCTGGCTCCCAAGCATTGAATATTGACGTAGAAGGCTGAAATTCGGTACACACCCTTCATATAAGGTATCCTCCTTGTAGACGAGGTTACATGACCAAGCATCCCCCTTGGGGGCTGCTGACCACCCAAACATTGAATATTGACGGAGAAGGCTGAAATTCGGTATATACCTTTCATATAAGGTATCCTCGTTGTAGACGAGGTTACATGACCATGCATCCCCCATGGGGGGGATGCTGACCTCCAAAATATTGAATATTTAAGTAGAAGGATGAAACTTGGAATACACCCTTCATATAAGGTATCCACCGTGCAGCCGAAGTTAAATGACCGTTCACCCTACCATGGGGGGATGCTAGCCCCAAAACATTGAATATTGACGTAGAACGATGAAACTTGGTATACACCCTTCATATAAGGTATCCTCGTTGTAGACAAGGTTACTTGACCGTACACCCCCCAGAGGGGGAAGTTGACCCGCAAAACATTGAATATTGACGTAGAAGGACGAAACTTGGTATACAGCCTTTATATGAGGTATTCCAGCTGCAGCCGAAGTTAAATGGCCGTACATCCCTTAGAGGGGGTATAGGCCCCATCCAAGAAGGAAACGTCCGTATGTTCATGAAACTTGGTATACACCCTTCTTATAATGTATCCTCATTACAACCCGAGTAAAATTCCGCTATCTCCATATGGTGTTAGGGCTGTGTCCCAAAACTTTGGATATTGACATAGAAGGATGAAATTTGGCATACACCCTTCTTATAATGTATCCTCGTTGTAGAAGAGGTAAAGTAGCGCTACGCCCTCATGGTGTTGAGGCTGTGCCCCAAATCCTTTTAAATTGACATGGAAAAAATGAAACTTGGTATACACCTTTCTTATAAGGTAACTTCGTCACACACGAAGATACGTGTCGCTACGCTTACATGGTATTGGGGCTGTGCCCCAAAACTTTGGATATTGACATAGAACGAAGAAATTTGGTATACCCCATCCTTGCAATGTATTCCTCTGTACATCCTACATTTACAGCACTTCATTACGGCCAAAAGGAGTTGAAATTCAGAAAAATGTTAAAAGTCAAGATTTTGATCAGTTCTCGTTTTCTTCATCTGACCCAATTTTAGATTCACCTGTACCACTGGTACTGCCTCCCAATGCTTCATTACGTTCCAATTCATATTTTTCCACAGATACGAATTGCAATATTCACGGAATATACTCAAATAACATTTCCAAAGTCACAAACGTTGAGATAGATGATAATGAATCATCATACAATGACTACTCTTCTTCAGCTGTCGAAATATTACCTCATTCTAGGTATAACCTTCCAGTCAAAGTTGAGGCCGGGTATGTATTTTTTATTTTTTATTTTTCATTTTTTATTTTTATTTTTTTTAAAAATTGTTTTCGTTTTTCAAATTTTTTATTTTTTTTTTAAATTATTTACATTTTCAAACTTTTATTTTTTCATTTTTTATTTTTTATTTTTTATTTTTTATATTTCATTTTTTTTATTTTTATTTTTATTTTTTTTGATTTTTATTTTTTTTTTTTTTATTTTTATTTTTTATTTTTTATTTATTTATATTTTTTAAAAATTATTTGTTTTAAAATTTTTAATTTTCATTTATTATTTCTTTATTTATTTTTTAATTTATTTTTGTTTTATTTGCTTAAAACATTTTATTTTTACTAAATTTTTTTATGTTTTTCATGTTTATAACGTAAAAAATTTGCGTTTTTACACACCCTAAGACATTAAATCAAACCACCCACCCTACCCTCCCCATCCCACATGTGATCTATTGATCTATTAACCTATTGATCTATTAATTCAAGTCATATTTTGTATTTTACACAAAACTTTTAATCTCTTTATGTTTATAACAAAAAAATTACATTTTACACACACTAAAGCAGTAAATTAGTAAATAAGTAAATCAAACCAGCCTTCACTATCCTCCTCCCCTCCTCCCACCATCCAATGATCCATTGTTTCAAGTCAAATTTCGAGTATCATTTTGGATAAACATAACATTAAAAACATGTTCTTTATACACTGATCAACGAATATATGTTACGTAACAAAATTTTCACATTAATAAAGCTAACATAGCATCACCTGAACTAAGAATATAATGTACAACAACAAACCTAACACACCTTAAGCACGAATAAACTGCTAACTTTAACAAAGTTCCATACTTAACAACAGTAAAGTAACTAACAGAACATACAAAAACATAACCTATTCACACTTTGACAACATATATCTAACATATCAATGTTAATATTACATTAACATGGCAATATTTAACAAAAATTTATCATTGCCTTGTCTAATTGTCATACTGATCAACGAATATATGCTAACGTCGTAAAGTTTTCACATTAATAAATCTTACATAGCATCACCTGAACTAAGAATATAATGTTCAACGACAAACCTAACACACCTTAAGCAAGAATAAACATTAACAAACTTCCATATTTAACAACTGTAAAGTAATTAATAAATCATACAAAAACGTAACCAATTCACACTTTGCCAAGCATATCTATAACATATCAATGTTAATATTACATTAACATGGTAATATTTAACAAAAAATTTATCATAACCTTGTCTAATTATCATAAAGAAATCCGAAAATATGCTAACGTATCAAAGTTTTTTACATTAACATAGACATATTTAACAAAAATTTATCATAACATTACATAACTATCATAATACCTAATGGATAAATGCAAACATAGTAAAGTTTTATATACTGTAAAACTAAACTATGAACATAACATATTTAACACACAATAGCCAGACTAATAAACAGCTATCCTTAACAACTTAACCATTAAAGCGAACATAATAGGGAAGTAAAGCAAGTTTTCATTTTTATAACATATAATTTTCATTGAAAAGTGCATTATATAATTATATAAATACATAAAAACATATGCTGTATTTTAAATATATTAATTCATCTAAACAGGGGACATAGGATTCAACATAATTGAGCAAATTATATATATCTCCTCGCAGGGTTTCAACTCTCCTTGAAAGGATGTAAGTATAAATGCATTCTGCAGCACTAAACCATTTTTCTGCATGTTTTGGATCAACAGCACAAACTCTCTCAAGCCGGAGAGAAGTAAACTTATTGATGTTGCTAATTATTAACATACTCCTGTATACCTCATTATACGGTAAACCACATGTTTCAGTGTAAATATCGTAGATTACCCGTGAGCTATATGTATTAAATCTTCAAGTATGCTGACCGTCAAGATGTGGATTTTTAATGTTCGTTTTTCATTTAATCAAGTTGTAATATTTCGCGATGTTCGAAAACTGTGAAACCTCATACATGGTAGCGCAGAAAGGTCGCCTGTCGAATGGGATTCCTAATAGTTGCGTACATCAAGGCTTTTAATATTGTCACAAGATGAGAAAACAAAATCTAACACCTATTCTATTAGAACCTCTCACACTGTCCCCCCAGCTAGATATTTCACTGCTAGTCGATACATCAGATGACACACACTTAGCCATTACCCATGCTTCAGCGATATCGATAATCTTGATGTATTCTTCAACAGAAATTAACAAGGGTCTTTTATTCGTCCCTCCTGCGGGAATACAAGCAATGTATCGGTCACTATCCGGTTTACGAATAAATATAAATGACACATCGTTGGGAATAACGAAGGTCCTCGTAAAGATATCAACAACAAGCTTAGAGAAACGGTGAGACGTCGACATACCAGAACACTAAAAAATGTCTTATTGCTGAAAATCGTGTGGATAAACAAACCCCAAAGGTAATGAGATTCTTTCTTTCAACCAATAAGAAGAAAGTAAACAAGAACATGACGTACGAACGCTCCATTTCGGTTCAAAAGTCTATGCAACATAGCATATACAGCAATGTTTAAACACGAAATTGCAACAGAGACAAAAATTAAGTGATACTAACAATAATGATATCATGTACAGGCTTTACGCCCTAATCGTTTGCTGTTCATTTTTGTATTTTCATGTTCAAGCTTTACAATAGAGTCGTTTTCTAGTGGTATTTGTATTTTCATGTTTAGGTATTACGAGCAA
>JABUQX010026242.1:7500-10000 GCA_015478945.1 Trachelipus rathkii
CATGGGATGTGGAAGGCTTGTTGGGTTCTTCTTCTTCCACGCTGTCTTCATTTCCTACTTCAAGCTCATAATGTTGACTATCTGAATCTGTAATAGGTCGAATAGCATATGGAAGATTCGAGTATTAAACTATTCCTCTTTTCTTCCTTGACAATCCTTTCTTTATAGGTGGAGTCAAGCAGAAGAAGCAGTCATCTGTATGGTTTGTAGGCTCCCGCCAAACCATAGGCACAGCAAAAGCCATACATCGTTTTTTATTTTTCAGCCATTCTCGTAATATAACAACAAGAATTGCAATATATATGTGGAACCCATGACTTATCCTGGTCCCCCACCTTCATACCAAATTAATGCTGATAGGCAGTCTTCACAAGAGGCGTCAGATTGAGTTTCTGTGACGAAAATGTTATTTCACCATATATGTAACAAAAATTATTTACTAAATTTACACATTTTCGTGTCATTTTGATATAACAAATTTTACACTTCAAAAGCACTCCAAAATCAGATATTCTGAAAAAAAAAATGAAACATAAACAATATGAAACTAACAGTCACATTAACAGTTATTATGTTTATAACCTACAAACAACTGGGGAACGTTCTGTTATGTCAGTTAAGAGGTATGACAACTCCCAAAAACAAAATTTCCCACATACCACAAATATAGACTATAAAAAATTACCTGTTACTGTATATCCAAAGCAAGAGCTAATCGATCATTTTTATGGACATTTTTGAATTCAATAGGTGGAAATACATAAGAAAATGCTAATTTTGAGTCAGAAACAATTTCATTGTTGGGCAATGATAATCTTAAACGCTGTATAACTTTTTCACATTTTTCCAATATTTCTGTAGATTCCCATTTTTTATTTTAGTAATTGTAAATCAGTAACATTTATCATATATATATATATATATATATATATATAATATATATATATATATATATTATTATATATATTATAATATATTATATATATATATATATATATATATAATATATAATATAATTATATATATATATATATATAATAGTATATATATATATATATATATATAATATATATACTTGGCTGAGGCCCCAAGCGGGCTTTGAGTACTCAGGCCCGAAGAAAATTGGTCTTACCCTCTTCCGAGGGCTTACACCCCCTTCGGGGGTGAACCTCCCAAATGCGACTTCATACCTTCCAAGGGTGACCACCCCCATGGAGCTTATCTCGCGAGAAAGATGATTTTCCTTTAGAACACTATTTAAAATAAGGGAAAAATTATATTAGTATTCTTAGTTGGAGTAGTATAGGGAGCACGAATCGCGGCATCCAGATTTGGGTAGCTAACTGGCAACCTGCCGATACATATATATCATTTTTAGCACTTTTTAGCGACTTTCTATTACTCAGCTACTTTCCTGAACCTTTTTAGCATTTTTCCTGTTAAATCTGGCAACCTATTGGTAAATTTTAGGTTTTTTAGACACTTTTTTTAACCTTTTTTGGTATTTTACAATTTTTGTATATATATTTTAGCGACTTTTTTATACTCAGCTACTTTCCTGAATTATTTAGCAGATTTTTTCCTTAAATCTAGCAACTATCGCAAAATTCCTTTTGATTTTAATACTTTTTAAACTTTTTTTTCGGTGTTTTTATCATTTTTGGTATATATTTTTTAGCGACTTGCTAATACTAAGCTACGTCCATGAACCTTTTTTTAGCATTTTTCTTATATTATTCTACTTTGTATTTTTTTAAAGGATTTTTAGGTTGAATGTCTTGGACTATAAAAGGTTTTCACGCTCGGTCTTGGCAATATTTTAAAGCTTTTTCCTGTAATAGCCTTAGTGGAAATGATAAAGATGGCAACAAACTATGTTATGATTTCACGTTCTTTCCTGAGCCTTTTTTTAACCTTTTTTTCGAACATTTTTAGCCTTTTTTATCTCCACTTTACCACTTTCACGCATCTCAGCTACGTCCCCCTAGCAACGGATGCGATAGCAACCGTTAGGCTTAAATACATACCCCTAGCAACGGGGCCATAGCAACCATTAGGCTTAAATACGTTCCCCTAGCAACGTTAGACACAGCAACTGTTATCCTTTCAGTCACCCCAGCTACGTTCGTGAGTCATTTTAAATAAATTGAAAGAGTTTTACGTAAAGGCCTCACACTATATTAACCGACGTCGGTTCATTTGTCCGGCAAGTTCAGTAAACGTCGTTCATTCGCAAGTTCAGTCGTTCGTTTGAGTACAGCCCCGAGACCCCGCCCGCTCGCGCCGGTTATATATATATATATATATATATATATATTTATGATGTGTGATATATATATATATATATATATATATATATATATATATATATATATATATATATATATATATATATATATATATATATATATATATATACATAATATATATATATATATATATAAATATATATATATATATATATATATATATATATATTAATATATATATATATTATATA
>JABUQX010026242.1:35000-42939 GCA_015478945.1 Trachelipus rathkii
CTGCTAACGCTTTAGTAATATTATTATCTTCGTCCACATATCTTTGTCCTTATGCAGGCATTCGTTTTTAAATTCACGAAGCGTCCCTTTAAGTTATTTTTAAGTTTTTATTTATTTATTTATTTTTTTGCTAATCCGCTTCTAGAACTATTTTAAGAATATTTTCCCGTTCTAAAGAGACTTCCAGTTTTCGAAGCCATGTCTCCACACAGTCGTTTAAATCCAGTTTTTGCCTTATTGGGACACTATCTTTAGCAACCATTAGAGTCAATTAATTTTTTGAATTTTTTTCAGTTGACATAGACAGAACAAGTTTTTGACTACTGAAAAAAGTATTAGTAAAGAACTGCAGAAGAGAAAGGGGATCTTAAACGATATACTGCGTGTTCTTGTAAGTAGTTAAGACATGGGTGAGAGGGGTCGAGAGTCCTGGCATAGAATTGGGTGATGGTCTAAAATTGGTAGAATTTTCGTTTCTTCATGCAAGTGTTGGATAGAGGTGGTTTTTAGGAAAACTGTTATTGTACGCAGGGCGGTGTTTTGTATGCTTGGTAGTTTATTTCTGTTAGTAGGGGGTGTTAGAGGTTACCAGACTGTTGATTTAAAGTTGATTGTAGTTCTTGAGAATTGTTTGAATGTTGTTGACAGTGTGGTTGTTTCATTACTGAAATTGTGTTGAGATAAGGTTTTGAGGACATTAAATTTTTTACTTTCTATATTTATGATGTTTTAAATGTGTGGTGTAAAGGTGAAGTGAGTGTCGAAGGTTATTCCGAGTATTTTAGGTGTTTTGTTAAAAGAATGATGGAGTTGTTTAGAGTTACTTGTGGGTGGAGGGATGACTGGTTTCTATCTGTGGCGATCAAGGTGATAGATGATTTCTCGGCAGAGGCCGACATTCTGTTGGATGATAACCAGGCTTCTAGGTAAGTTTGAGTGAGGTTTGTGGCAGTGGGTATTGAGAACTCTGATATGGTTATAGTCATGTCGTCTGCGTAGGTTATTATTTTTGAATTGGGAGTTTGTGGGTAGGGATATCGGCTGTAAATATGTTGAACAGGAATGGAAATAGGATAGCTCCCTGAGGGATTAAATTTCCTAATTTTACTGTTTTTGAGTTTTGGTGCTTGCTAGATACTTGAGCTGTGCTTCCAGCTATAAAATTGGATAGCTATTTTTTGTAATTGTTATTGAACGGAGAATTTAGAATTTTTTGGATGAGAACGTGTCTGGGTATTACGTCAAAAGCTTTACTAATGTCCGTAGCCAGGAGTATTTTCTGTGGAAGGGTGTTTTGTTTAATCCGTTTACGATGTTTTGTGTGATATTAGTTAGGGCTGTTGAGGTAGAGTGAGATTTTTTAAAACCGTGTTGATGACTAGGGGAATTAAAGGTAGTTTGAATGGTAAGTATGATTTTCTCCATTAGTTTGCACAAAGAGGAGAGGAGATATATGGGTCGGTATGAAGAATTGAGGTTGGGATCTTTTCTAGGTTCTAATTTAGGTATGATTATTGCTTTTTTTATGTGTGGAGGGATATAGTTGAGAGACTAGGACTTATTGAAGGTATCTGTGTTAAATGATATAGTAGTAAGTCCAAAGTTTTTGTTTTGTGTAGATTAGAGATGTTGTCTGAGCCAGTAGCAGGGGAATTTCTTAGGGTTTTAATAAGTTTAGTCATTTCTTGTGTAGAGAATAGGGGTGGCTTCTAGTTGCGTTATGAGTTTGCGTATTATTCTTCTGTTATTTGAATGCGTGGGTTTGTTGGATATATTGGAATAGTGTTGTGCGAGGATATTTGCAGTGCTGTTTTGGGGAGGGGAGGGAGTTGTTGTGTCCTCATAAAGCTTCATTTGTGGGAGGAGCTTTGTTCTGCGAGTTGTGGAGGCGCTTTATTATTTACCACGTTCTTCTCTCTTCAGGACTCCCCATGTTTTCTATTAAGTGTTTCTTAATTTTTTTTGTTTCATGAGTGGAGATGAGATTGGAGATTTGAGTATTTAAGAAATTTATTTGTGCAGTCACATTTGGAATATATGTTTTTTGTTGTCGAATGATGTTCTTTGTTTTATAAGTTACAGATGTTTTGGTGTTGCAAAAGTTTGTGGCTTTTTGGGATTACTTTGGTGAGGTTATCTATGGCTTTATGTAGAGAGTGAGAGTTGTTGTTTGCTGGTGCAGCAAGGTGAGATTCGATGTGTTGGGTGAGATTCTGCCAGTTTGCTTTTGTGTAATTTATGAAAGTTGAAGTTATTTTGTATTTGACTATTTTTGTTGTTTGGTAAGTGATTATTATTGGAACGTGGTGTTGGTAAAGAGCGATGGAGAGGAGAAAGTAATGTCTGAGGATTTCTTGGTTTGGTTTGATTGGTTTATGGAGGGATTCGAGTAGGAAGCGTTGTTATAGTATTAATATGTTTTAATTGAATCAAGCTTGTTGAGAAATTTGGACTCCTCGGTTGTCAGAAGGATATTCTCTGTAAAAGGCTGTATGATGGACGTTGAAGTCGCCTCCTATTATTAAGTTGTTTATTGTATTGATAGGGTTTAAGTTTGGGTTGTAATTGTTTGGGGAGTATTGAGATGTAGGATGGGGATGTATATGTTTATTATGCTGTGGGAGATATTTGATGAGGATATTAAATGATTGGATATTAAGAATTGGGTCATTTAGTAGGTTGATAGTTTCAGTTGTGGTTTGGTGGTAGGATAAGTTGTTTTTGATTAGTGTTAATGGTGTATGGTTTTCTGATTGTGTGTTGATTAAATTACGCCTTATCCATAAAAAAGATGTTTTGGTCTGTTTTGTGGTATGTAGGCACTCTGTAAGAGGGCTATGTCGATGCCATGCTTGAAGAAAAAGGCTGAAATTTCGGAATGTTTTTTCTTTAAGCCGTTTATGTTAATTTGGAGGATTTTTATAGTAGAGTTGTTAGCTCTTAAATTGTTTGGGGTTGGGTGTTGGTTGGGGGGTTGCATAAGAAGCAGGACCAAGAGTGGTTTTGCTGAGGTAAAATCATGAAAGGGGAACGTTTGCTTTTGTGGATCCATTTTTTGCAGTGGGAACATTCTATAGATGGTTTGTTTCTTGTGATGCGTTTATTGGAGATGGGGCAGATAAATTTTGGTGGGCCAGGGTTTGAATGAATATCATCGGATTGTTTAAGCATAGTGTTGGTGATTTTGATTAAGTTATTATTGTTATCTAGATGTAGGGAGATAAAGATGTAAGGGGTTGGAGGAGATTGGTCTTAGTTGTTTTGGCCTGCGGGTGTTTTTTATTGCTGGGGATATGAGGTTTAAAACACAAAACAAATACAAATATAGCAAAAACACAAAAATAAAAAGTACAGAGCAATTTACATAAATAAGATATAAATGTTATGAAAGTTATATAAATTAGAGAACAGAGCGGGCAATCTATATTTTGGTACAAGTTGAGGGCCATGAATAGTAATGCATTTGTTATATCTATGTTTAGACAAATGCAAATATGATTATAGCTAAAGATACAGATCATTGAGTAAGATGATGCGACATAAGATAAGAGAATGATTATGCCATAAATGTCAGGAATACGAGGATTTGTTCTGTGTAGAGTCGGAGGACGATTGTGAAATACCCTTGATTTCTCTTTTGGAACGGCTATTTTCCGGTTGAGGGAGGATGTTTCCTTTAGGTCCCGTGAGGAGGAGACTAGTATTTCCCCCGTCCGAGGAGAGAGAGAGAGAGTCTCTGTCCCTGACATTCAAGTGTTCACCTGGATAGAGTAAGATTTCAGCTTTTTGGGGGTTGAATCGGCGATAAGGTTTCTCCGGCGCAGCTTCAGCTCTCACCCACACCACAAGAAGACGATCTGAATCTGTGGGATATATATATATATATATATATATATATATATATATATATATATATTATATATATATATATATATAATAATATTATATAATATAATATATATATATATATATATATATATATATATATATATATATATATATAATATTTAAATATATATTTAATATATATAAATTAAATAAATATATATAGTATATATATATATATATATATTATTATAATAATATATATATATATATATATAATATATATATTATATATATATATATATATATAATATAATATATATATATATATATATAATATATATATACTATAATATTATTATATATATATATATATATATATATATATATTAAATATATATATATATATATATATAATATATATATATATATATATATATATATATATATATATATTATATATATATATATAATATTATATATATATATATATATATATATATATACTTAATAGTATATATATTATATATATTATATATATAAAAAAATATATATATATATATATATATATCATATATATATATATATTATATATATAATATATTATATATATATAGTATATATATATATATATATATATATATATATATATATATATATATATAGTGCGCGCGCGCGTCATCAAAAACCAACTAAAATCAAATGACGCTATAGAAATCCTGATCGCTGATTGGTAACCATCCCTTTTCGAGGCATTACTACTCTCCAATTCCACTCTTCTTTTGATAGCTTTGAGTCTAAAGCTAAAAGACCAATAAGCAGTCCCCTATTTTCAAACTCACTCAACCCTCTATGTCTGTGAGGTTACTTTGGTGCTCTATCTCTTTACTATAGGTACTACAACGGCAGATGCTCAAGAGAGTTGACCTCTCACATTCCACCACCAGTGCTTCGCCCTCGTAACACAATAGGTGCCCTGCTTTCTCATGAATTATGTGTAAATATTGGGAACCCCAGGATGTTGTTTTTTTGTGGTGCCTCCTTCTTTTCAGCCACCTCTTTTCTCTTGAACTCCCTGCCTTCATCTGTTTTTCCTGCTGTATTTAATCTCTCTCTTTTTAAGGTAT
The DNA here is from genome assembly GCA_015478945.1 of Trachelipus rathkii. Lineage (NCBI taxonomy): Eukaryota > Metazoa > Arthropoda > Malacostraca > Isopoda > Trachelipodidae > Trachelipus > Trachelipus rathkii. The sequence goes on from JABUQX010026242.1 coordinate 39,953, forward strand.
CCGTCTGCTCTAAGCTCAGAGATTTGTGATTGGGATTGGGTGGTTTTCCTTTGTTTTGTTTTTTTTGGATACTTCGCCTCTTTTAAAAGGGCTCTGCCCGTGAGTGGTAGTTACCTAAAAAATAAAATAAAAAAAGTAGTTCCTTTGACAGTGGTATCAGGTTCAGGAAGCTTGATTATTATGGATTCTTTGATTATGTACAAATTTTTGGTATTCAAAACTATTTTCCAGATATTTTAAACTAATTTTTATCTTCTTTTACAGTTTGATGATGATGTTCAAAACTACAAATTAAAAATTTTACCTGACAGATCATTCAGGGTTATCAAAATACATCCAAAAAATAGGAATAGAATCAGAATATTGGATGCTCAATTCGACAAAGATTATCCATTCTTGGATTTTATATTTGTTAGTGATTCTGAAGATATTGTAAGTATATATATATATATATATATATATATATATATATATAAAATAATGTATATATAATATATATATATATATATATATATATATATATATATATATATATATATATATATATATATATATATATATATATATATATATATATATAGGGTGCGAGATCGACAGCAAAAAATGTTGCAGAAGGATGTTGCAAAGCAGCACGTGCAAAATTTTGCAACATCCGGCTTTTTATGCTTGACGTGACAATGATAGGGTTTCCAATTAATGTGAGACCATTTATGAGACATGGAAGACTATTTTCGGAGGTTTCGAATCCCCAAACCAATAGGAAATCCAAGTCATGTCGGCAGTCAACACTTAATGTGTCAAAGCGCATGTTTCTAAAGTCAGGGAGACCGTTTCCAGAGTTTTTAACCTGAACTTAGTTCCTAGAGGGTTTTAAATAATCGCTAGATCATTTCTGATGATTCCAATGGATTTATCGAGGTCTTTAAGCCCAAAATCGATATTTAAATCGTCTTTTTACGTGTTCTGAAAAGATTTTTGCATTGCAAATGTGTTGTAGTAATTCATAGAAACCAAAGGCTTATCAATCATAGCAGTATTTGCACTAAGCCCTTCCCTTTATTTCCCCCTGAATTTGTAGGACGTCGAGACATCGTATCCACCTCAAACTTCCTGCCCCAATGGTTCATTACGTCAGCTTGCCTGAGCAGCTGGTTCAAACCACTACGCCCATCCAAGGTGGAAGTCGAACCCCACACAAATAGGAAATGATAGTAGCAAGACAAAAAATAAATAACTAGGATGAGGAATCGGGATTGGAGAAGAGGTCGGAGCCTGAGTTGATTCATGTGCCGGAGCACTGAGCCAGAAAAAAAAGAATAAATGCATAGAATGCATGACAGAGAAAGATTGAGGAAGGATGAAAAGGAATAAGAAGTCGGAGTCTGAGAAGGGACATAATGCTTAGCACTAAGTCGGTTCCGGGGTCAGTGCCGGTGTCAGTGCCGGTGTCAGTGCCGGTGCAGGGGCCGGTGTCAGTGCCGGTTCAGTGTCAGTGCCGGTGCCGGTGCTGTGCAGGTGCAGGGCGAGTTAGAAAAAATTCGCTTAACAAACCACAATACTGACGTTAAATATATATATATATATATATATATATATTATAATATATATATAATAATATATATATAATAATATATATATATATATATATATATATATATATATATATATATATATATATATACATATATATATATATATATATATATATATTACTATATATATATATATATATATATATTATAAAATATATATATATTATATATATATATATATATATATAATTATATATATATATATAATAATATATATATATATATATATAAAATATATATATATATATATATATAGATATATAATATATATATATTATGAAACCCGTAAAACTCGAATTTGATAGTTCAAGTTCCTACGGGGAGTTTGAGCACCCCCGGGAGGGTGTCCCAGAAGAAAAAATGGGCAAAAACATAGAGTGCAAAAGAGAAGAAGATGAAAGAACGATGACGAAGGATGATTAAGAGGAATCAGATACGGAATGTCCCCACATGGCGTGGAGCCGAACTCTAAAAACTGAGTTTTGCCTTTAAAAATAAAATAAATTCGTCTATTAATTTCATACATGGTCACTATAGCAACCAAATGTTGCATAAATATATAACTTAACACAAAGAGCTTATTAATTATACGACCATTATTAGTTGATAATTTCTTAGATGACCACTATTGCAGCCAAATATTGCTTAAAATATGGATCCTAACACAACGAGCTTATTAATTATACGCCCCTTCTCTAACTATTTGTCGTTCTGTAAATCTTTCATAATACATTAGCTAACTTAGTCTTCCCATACCTAACCGGACTAAACATACCAACCTAACACACTCTATTCTTACTTAACCAGACCACCAACCTAACATACTATCTGGCCACCATGATTGAATCAAACGCCGTCCATCTCTCTCTCTCCTCTCTCTCTCTCTCTCTCCTCCTCTCTCTCTCTCTCTCTCTCTCTCTCTCTCTCTCTCTCTCTCTCTCTCTCTCTCTCTCTCTCTCTCTCTCTCTCTCTCTCCACACTGTCTTACCTGTAGCAACTAAATTTTCTTAACTTCCCTAGGCATATTTTAACTAACGTCTCCTGATGATGCTTACATGAGTGGGCTTCTTACTGTTCACATGACTGCTTTGACTCTAAACATGTGAAGACCTTCATTTCTTACAGGTATTCGGTTTACATTATTATCTTAACACGCACAACTTATCAATTTCAATATCCATTCTATTTCATAATAACTGTTTTACACTAAACATCCTCACTCACCAGAAGTTATATCACAACTGAGCTTTCCAACCAACGGTCTCACAGGCCTTGGAAACCCCATCCTTATTACGTCAAGACTGAAAAACGGATGTTGGCCAAAAATTGCTGCACATGTTACTTTGCAACAATCCGCTATTCAACATTTTTTGGCGTGTCGATCATCTCTCTCTG
>JABUQX010026243.1:0-23573 GCA_015478945.1 Trachelipus rathkii
ATAATATTTATAACTGGGAGGGTGTGAATATTAATTTCTAGAGAGAGTAAGTGATCTCAAGATTAAGTGGGGAACACAAAGTAAATTGGTGACACCTAGGTTACCGTTTTAACTGTATGCACAGAATCGGATACAGCGTAGTGCTAGGCTGGTATACGTTTAACCAGTTGTTCTTGTTACAAGATGTTTGACCGATTTATTAATGCTAACAATTTAGAATATGAAATTCGTGTTTTCTGTATATTGTTTGTATGATAGAGTTACGCTGACGCGTTGTAACATTATTTTTTCTTATAGTCACCACTATATATGGTCTACAGTTAGCTTTATTAATAGTGATATGAACGCTTGAGTATATTGTTAGCATATTATTGGTGACGTTTGGTATAGCGTTATAGTCATGAACAGTTATATTAGTTAAGAACTTAATCCCTTTTGTATGCTATGTTATTGTTGTTGGTTGATATTGTTGTTGGTGTTCTGAGCTATGGTCTAAACGAAGAGACTCTACGATACCCCTCTTGTTGCAATACTGTAAGTGAGGGCGGCAACGTTGAATTGTGTCGGTCGTTGATCCAACGTTTCACCGTCCGTCATTCTCCTGATGAAGCAAACAGTTGTTTACTTGTGTGTCCCTTTCTGATGGGCTTTAAAGAAAAGATCACTACAATTCAATGTCACGAGGCGTTTTGCCGTATTTAGGGTCTGTTGGGTTTTATACACTATTTTTTCGGCTGTCAGCAGGGAGTGAGAGGTTAAATACTTTTCTGCCCCTTTCATTGCGCCTTTTGAACTTCCACGATTGACGAAATGACACTTTTTTCGTTGACTCCGCGCACAGAAGTTCAGGCTTCTATTCTGCTTTGTGATTGTAGTACTCATATTAGTCTCTTTTATCTAACGGCTCAGAGAAGAGTTACTTGGCACGTTAATTTCACCTAACTGTGGGTGATGCTCCGAATTTATAATTTTTATGAGAAGTACCAACACCGTAGGCGGATCTGATTGAGGTTCGATGTGCTCACTAATTAAAGACTACATAGCAAAATACTCCCTGTGCAGAGGGTTTCAATACTACTCTAGGGATTACTGTCTAATTTGGCACTCTCTCTGCGATTGTTATCTTGACAAATGAAGCATTATAAGCATAAAATCACGTACCTTTTTCACTTTTAGAGTTTTTAGAGTTGTATTATTTTACTAGAGTCAAATAGAGGGGGTTAATAAGTGAATCTAGAAAGAATGTAAGAGATTACATTGTTTCACCACTCGTTGGTATTATATAATATGTTGGACATCAAATGAATTTAATTATTTATTTTGTTGAGAGTATTATCCTCACCTTAAAATATTATACCATGCACTTAAATGAACACAAAAAATTAGCCTGGAGAGATTTTTTTATAACGTGTTAATGAGTTAACTCATCAACGTATCTAACTTCTCTCGATAAATTTAAGGCGTGGGTTGGCTCACAATGCCCCTACTGCATTAGTCAACACTTCGGTTCTCGAGAGGGGAGAATTTCTAACGTAGAGTGATTTACAACATTGTGCTCTAGATATCGAACTAAACGATATACTATCTCATATGATTAAGTTGTCAACAATGTAAGAAATTCTTATATTCGATTTAACATCACTGTGGGGTTTATGATATAAGAAGAGGCTATCACTGCTTAGTGCGTAGTCTGTGTAAATAAAAGTTATTAGTGATTGATGAACATATTGGTATAACGACTGTTAGTTGTTTTGTTATAATCGCGCAGTAAAATAAAGTTTAATAAAGTTACTTATAGCTGAGAGGATGTTTAATTAGATTTACCATGTTGGCTGGTTGAGAACATTTGTTTATATAATTGTAATAAACCACACTCGTTAATATTATGAACTAACAAGGTAAAGATTGGGCACTAATACGTTAATTCTAGCAAGTGAAGAGGTTACCACGGTCTCTTATGTACGTGGGGTGTATGAGATCCTCAATATAATATTTCCTAGATCTATACTGCCAATGGCGAGATGCTTTTCACGCTTTAGTCTCTATTTAATTTGGTGAAGAACTTTCCTCACTTAGTCCTCATGGTCTCAATTCCAATTACTTAATATGCTCTTGTCTCACTGTTTAATATGAGTTCATGGGATCCCTATTGAACTTCCCTAGGTGGAGAACTTTATAGAGGGGCTCAAAAAAACAAGTCACAACAGTTGTATTTAATGCGTTAATAATGTAGTTGTGTTTAAGTGGATGTATATTATTCAGTTCTTTGGTAACAGAGTGTATTTCATCTCATAACTTGAGTATTTCATTATGAATGTTGTATATACGCTATGTTAGTTTTATTGATCAGGATGGAAGACATCTGGTCACTATAACGTTATGAGACACGTATCATTCTTCAACGCTAGATGCTGCATACACTCTATGAGAACAATTTGAGAACCCAAATGTGTGTGACCGATTATATTTACGTTCTAAAATGTTAAAAGGCACTTTCCTGTCGTATTTTTCGGGCGACATATATATATATATATATATATATATATAATATATATATATATAATATATATATATATATATTTAAATATATATATATATTATATATATTATATATATATTGTATATTATATATATATAATATTAATAGAGCGTCTAGTGTAATAATAGATATTAAATACAGTTAATATGTTTATAGATAGATATTTAATAGCTATTTAGATAAAATAATGTATAGATTAGTGAATTACGCTTTTGTATACCATGTTTATATTGCATTTACAGGTGTTAAAGTATATATAGTTGAGAAATCATTTGTATAATAGTTAACAGTTATTTTAAATTTTGTATGTAAGTTGTGTTAGGTTTGTCTTTTTATGACATTTTAATTTTCTTTAGTTCATTATTATAAGTTAATTACGCTTATATTATTTAGTTTTTATTAATTATGTTGGGTTAAACTTTTAAATTATAGTCGTGTTAGATTTATTTTCGTATTTATTAATCTGTTGATATTAATTATTAAATGATTGTGTTAGTAATGATTAATTATTAATTATAACTGGTTAAATATAAATATATTGTTATATGAGTGTAAGATTAACGTTAATTAATATGTTAGAGATATTTATGACTTTAGATAATAAAAAGTAAATAATTATGTTATAATTAAGCTGGGGCATTTATTAAATGGTTGTCTTAATTAAACTGGTTATGTTAACTAAATGGTTGTGTTAATTAAATATCTTGTGTTAAACTGGTTATTGTTTAGATGGTTTAAAGTAGTGTGATAGGTTTGTCTTTTTAGTTATCACATTATTTCTTAGTTCATCGTAACGTATGTTTAATTGCAATATATTGATTATTAGTGGAAATACTTTGTAACGTTTAAGCTAATACTTTCGCACTGCTCTATATTGAATATATTTAAACTCAATTGTTTGTGATAAATTTTTTAGTTAATAATTACCAATGTTAGTGAGTAAATTTTAACATCGTTATGTTATGAATGAGATATAAGCTCACTTATTTGAACCAATTAGTAATGAGAATAGGTTCTTACGTTATTTCTTACAATGCCTTCTTATATCCTGTTGAATGATTCTATATATCAATTTAATACTAGTGTTCTCTTATAACTAATAGAATTCGACGGTATACTTTCTTTATTGTTTAATGTTCTGTTAAACTCTGTTTATTGCAGCATTGTCAGCAAACTGCTTAGTAGCATTACAAAAGTTGTGTGTATTATAAGGGTGAACTACTATTAGGTTATTAATAATTTTTAATGCTTTGTTAATTATATTATATAAGCTGTCAAAATAATACTATTGTTACCACTATTACATTAGTTTAAACTTTGGAGAGTTTGTTTTCAAATGAAAAATTATAAAAAATTAATTGGAGTAAATTATTATGATTAGAATAATTTAATTACATAGTCTTAAATGTAAAATAACAGGCGAGATATGTTAGAAAAGGTGTAAGATAGGTATTTAAACGTCTTTTAGTTATTTAATAATTGTCTATCATAATATATATCTATATCCTATATTATTATTTATATAGAATTAAGTCTCGATTGAATCAGGTAAAAAGTTTTATTGAACATAATTTGTAATATCTTTAGAAAGTTCCATGTGCTTATTAACATTGTTTATTCAAATTAAGTATATTATTGCCCTTATTGTATTCTAATTAATTATGTCGTTGTGGGTATTTAATTCATAGTATTTTAGTATGAATGCTAATTAACGTATATTAAATTTAAGTGAAATTTAACTTTAATCATATCAATGCATCAATTCAATATTAATTTGGAATTAATGTTATGTTTGTAGTATATAAAAAAATAAAATAAACTTTGATTTTAGTGTTAACTTTGCTATATCTATAATATATATACCAATAAAATGTATATACTATACGAAAAATTGTATGACTTTGAATCAATTAGTAATTACTAAATATTAGGTTGATTTTAATTGGTTAACTATTGAAGCTACTGTGTAAGCTAATAAACTATAGAAATTATATTAGTACTAGATGAGGAGTAGGTGGGTATAATATAGTGGTTTGTTAATAATTATTAAGTGATACGTATATACTGCATTAGGGTATGTAAAAAACGTATATTATTTTTAGTAATGTATTTTAAATATAACAATAAAAATGAAAATATAATAAAGAAATTTATTAATGTACTTACCAATTATTCTTTTCACATAAGCCCAAGATCATATCAGTTCTTCATTTATTTTAGTATTATTATTCCTTGAATATTTTTCTTTACAATGTGATTTGTAAAGGAAAATTTACTAAAATTAACATAATATATATAATAAATTGAACATACCATACATTGATTTGTTATACAGAATGATCTATTATATTATAATTCTATGGCACCGAACATAAAATTAATAACCCAGAGAATCTCACAAGCATATATACCGGTGCAAATCTTAAACCAATCATCATGTAATCCTTTCATCCTCTATATAATCTTCCTATAAACAAACAAACTTCCTGCGTGAGTCGCGTTAACTTCTTTTATTGTCTTCATGTTTCCTCTCTCTCTTCTTTCTCATATGATTACCAAAGGACACCTGAGACTTGTGTATTCTAATACTTCCTTTACTTAAGATATTTATGCTATTCCTATGAGGTCAATTTGTGTTTATCTTTCTTCTCATATATTTAGTTACAAAGGGGCTCGGATCCCCCTTGATATAACTAGGCCTAAGTAACCAGTGGGTAGGTCTCTGGGAGAACTATAATACCGAGTAGGTCCGAGAATTAATTAAACTCCACCAGAACATGCTCTTTCTCCGTACCACTCCAACGCACTCTTAATAATTCTCTGCTCCAAGTTTCAGTCTTTACTTAACGGCCAATATATTATTTTTAAATTTTGTTTTTTATGTAGGGGAGGAGAGTGAGTGAGTTCCTACTCACTTCATCGGCTACATATATATAGGTAGAACCTATATACTTACAGGTGAGGAAGTGTATAACTTCTAGAATACCAACAGGGTATATACATCAACCTTTTGATCACTAAAACTCCGTAACGCAGTTATTATATATTATATATATATATATATATTATATAATTTATTATATATATAATATTATATATATATTATATATATATATTATATATATATATATATATCTATATATATATATATATATACTATATATATATATATATTATATATATTATATTATATTATATATAATATATATATATATATATATATATTATATATTATACTTATAATATTGTATATATATATATATTATATATATATATTATATATATATATATAATAATATATATATATAATATATATAATACATATATAATATTTTATATTTTAGCAACGATTGATAACATCTATAACCCAATGCGGATAGATATAGAAACAGAATACACGAGTATAGATGGTACGAAGAATGCATGAACCTACGGCGGAAAGCAAATGAGTATCGGATGTGTACGGTAATAAAAAAACGATCCCTTTACACAGGGATCCAGAGAGTTTCGAGCTAAATATCAAGAATTCGTATTTATACATACTTCTGAGAAATCGAATATCTATCGTACTGAATTATTAATTTAATAATATAATAGATAATAGAATAATTAAATTAGACGCACTAGCACTATAGTAATATATATATATATTATATATATTATATAATATATAATATATATATATTTATATATAATATATATATATAATATTATTATATATATAATAATATAATATATATTATATAATATATATATAATATATAATATATAATATATATATATTATATTTATATACTGCATTATCACGGCCTACAGAACGACGTAATCACGTCTCCGACGAGATTACGTCATCTATATATATACCGCTACGATAACCTTATAACACTTACTCGTTAGGTTTCTGATGCAGGCGGGGTTCTCACCAAAAAATATAGTACAGTATATATATAGAGAGTAAGCTGATTGACAGGCTACGTAACTCTCGAGTTTTAGGTAGGTTGACCCTACCCCTCTATAATAACATATCTCTATAAGAATATTGAAATTTTACAACGGTATTATATGAGTACTTATAATACCTAATACATGAGCTTAATTAATAATTAAACCAAGTTTCAGTAACGCGAATGCTCTTTAATTTTTACCTTATTTATATATATTCATAAATCGAAAGTGACTGACATCTTTAGGAAAAAAGTTACACGGTGGTACATATTACTAAACTACCTATATTATATATATATATATATAGTATATATATAATATAATATTATATATATTATAATATTAATATAGTATTATATATATAATTAATATATATATATTAAATTAATATATATAATATATATATATATTATAATAATTATTAATTAATTATATATATATTTATATATTTATATATAATATTATATATTAGATTGAGAGAGAGAGAGTTTAGAAGAGAAGTGTCCGTTGTAAGAGAAGTAAGTAAGATAGAGTAAAAGAAGAGAGAGAGAAATTGAGAGAGTAAGAGTAAGAGTAAGAATAAGAGTAAGAAAATATATATATATTAAAAGAGAAAAAAGTGAAGAGAGTAAGAGAGAGATAAGTAAGAGAAGAGAGAGAGAGAAGAGAGAGAGAGATTGAGTAAAAACAGCTCCTCGGATGAGAGAATGAAGAGAATGAGAGAGAAGAGTGAGAGAGAGATGAGAGATAATTAAAGTATTATATAAAATAGATGAAAGATAAAAGGAAGAGGAGAGATAGATTAACAGATAATATAAGTATATAATAGTATAAAGATTAATAAAATATGAGAGAGAGATAGTAATGAGAGATAGAGAGTAGAGAAGAGTAGAAGAATGAGAGAGTAAGAAAGAGGATAATGAGTAAGAGAAGTATTGAGAGTATATAAATATAAGTAAGATAGAGTATATATAATATAGAAGTTATAATAATAGTAGTAAGTATAAGTATATAAGAAAACAATCAGTAACACTAGTATGAAAACGAACTAGAGAATTTTTATCAAAATTGAACATTTCCCTGAGAGAGATAGAGACTCTAAGTAAATGAAAGAGTAGAAAGAGAGAGATGAGAGAGAAGAGAGATGAGAGAGAAGAGAGAGAAAGAGAGAGAGTAGAGAGAGTAAGTAGATGAATAGAGAGTATAAGAGAGTAAAGAGTATATAAAGAAGTATAAGGAGAGTATAGAGTAGAAAGATAATATATATATAATATATATACTTAATATAGAATAGACAATAAATAGTAGAGAAAAAATTATATATAAGTAGAGAGAGATAGAGATGAATAGAATAGTATAATGAAAGTAATAAATATGATATAAATAGAGAGAGGTAGAGAGATAAAAATATGCAGAAATAAAGACAGAGAGAGAATAAATGAATTCGGTTATACTTTAGTATTAGCCTGAATAAGAGAAGAGAGGAGAGTCAGATAGTAAATGAAGAAGAATGAGTATAAAGATGAAAGAGAGAGAGAGGAGAGAGAGATAGAGACTAAAATAATATATAGAACATAGGCTATAAGACTAAAACGGACAGGCATCTTAAGTACTCTTTATGGCCATAAGAATAATGACTACGATGATAATTTAACTAATATATATAAAAAAAAAAAGTCTCCTTATATCACTCAATATATATTATAATTAGCGAATACTATTATAATAATTGAATTATATATATATATATAGTTTTATTATATATAATTATATAACTTATTTATATCTCTTACTTTATTAACAGTAATATATAGTTATTATATTAGAAATAATTTATAATGGAGCTGTAATAGATCTAGTACACGCTTGCTTTATAAATTAACATATATGTATGTATGAACTTTAGGACGAATCTGACCGTTTCCATGGCGAATATAAACCCAATACCTTTTAGAAATAAAGTTACTCTATGACTTCCGAAATATGAAACTTTTCCTTAAGGATAGGAAAGTATAGGAGTTTAGAGTTCAGCAATCAAAAATATATTAATTTATTATAGATTACCATATTACTCTATCGTCATATTTATGTAATTGGTTTTATTAATATAATATTAATTAATAAATTAAAATATAAAATATATATAATTATATAATATTAATAAATAATAATAAATAATTAAATAATAATATAAATTAAATTAAATAATATATAAAAATGATTGGAATAAAAGATTAAATAATTACATGCATATAAATAATAATTATATAATTATTATAATATATAATTAAATAATAATAATTAAATATTAAAATTAATAATAAATTAATAATAATAATTAATATATCATGGGTAACCCCATCAAACCTATCACTAGATAATACATAAACTGTAATGGCCATTTCTATAAGAGCTCTTAAAAATGGGGCGGAATTCTGCCCAGGCTAAAACGCCTTTTGAATTAATTGTTCGATGAGGGCGTTCAACAAAAAACGTTCATATTGATAGGAACAATAATAATAATATTTATCTATTTAGTTGGCGTCTGCAAGGCTCTTCTAGCGCCATTGTTTTATGGTCGAAATTTGATAAAGTAGGTTAAAAGGTAAAAGATTTTTTTTCCGCTCATATAATAAGCGGGGTTGAAAAAATAAGAGATGGAGCAAGTGCCAATAACAAGTAATATTATTTCCAAAAATAATACATGGTATATTTAATTTTAAAATTAATCTTTATAATATTTAAATGATATTTAATATATAATATAATAGTTATACCTACTCAGGTCTTCCGTGACAACCTATAGAGGTCATCTACGGCTTTACCGGCTCCTTAGATCCTATACGGTACTTACTTACCAGACACCCCCTATATATCGGCTCAATCAATTATTATATTTTATATAGAGGCTTCATAACAGCACTGATCTCTTACCAAATAATTTTTACTATTCTAAAAAAAATATTTTTTAACACGCGACTTCGAAAATTTCCCAATTAATTTAATTATTATATATCTTTACCGGTTACTATATATACCGATCTATACCGGCCTATACCCCGGCCTATTTTATACCGGCTCATCCAACTTACCAAAAACTCTTAGGGTCTCCTTCTCATTACGACAAATTACTTAATGGATATATACTATATTAGCAAATACAATGATTAAAATGCCTTGTATATAATATAAAATAATTTATAATTTAAATATAAAAAATATAAGTATATATGGGAAATTATTGAATAATAATGGCAATATTTTATTATATATTAGTAAATATATATAAATCTTAATATATGAAGAATAAACTTATATATAATAGTGTATATAAATAATAGTATAAATAATAATAAATGAATGATTTGACTAATAAATATAATAATAGTATATCTGACTAAATTACATTTACTTATAATCTAAGTTACGGTAATAGTACAAAATCATTTATATTTATATACTGAGTTTAGATTTATATTATTACATAATATACTATTATTAATGTATCTATATAATTATATACTATATTAACTAAAATTAGTAAATATAATAATAATTAATATATTTATATAATATTTATATTATTATTAATTATAATTCTAATATATATTATTAATTTATTATTATAATATATTTAATTATTATATTAATTATATATTAATTTATTTATATTAAATTTAAAATTATTATTTATACATCTTTATAATTAATATTAATTATTAATTTAATTATTATTATTAATTATTTATAATTAAATTATACTAATGATTAAAAATAATTAAATAGTTATTTAATTAAAATTAAAGTAATTATATATAATATACTTAAACGATAGATATGGAGAAATCTGTTAGTTAATTTAAACAAATCCTTAATTATACATATATATATTTAATAATTAAAATAATTTTATAAAATATAATTCAATTATATATATATAGTATTTTATATATATTAATAATATATACTAATATTATATAAGTATAATATAATATAAATATAATTATATATAATTGTATATATAGTATTATATATATATTTATATACTATAAAGTAATTTAAAGTATATATATGTAGATCAAACCTATGTTTAGAGTTTATACCATTAGGAGAGGGTCCCAATTTTGGTTTTAAGGCGACCCCATTTTAGACTCCTATCTTAATGGACATAAACTACTTAATTTCAAGCAAATTTTTTGAGACACCACACCCAGCAAAACACAGCTTTTTATGAGCTCTAAAACATATATCATATTTTAATTATTTCAGAGTGTTTTTTATCCTGAGTATGGTCTGTTAAGTTACATCTCCTTATTTGTAATTTTTATTTTTTTTGAAATATACGATTATATTTTTAATTTTAAAGATCGTAAATTTAATTTAGTAAATATATAATCTATATGAGATTTGAGTTATTTATTTTAAAATATCTGTGAATTAATATGGTAACCAAAATTTTAACTACAAAATTTTTTTTAATTTCGAGAGAAGTGTCTTTCAATAATTTGACTTAAATTATTTACATATAGTAGTGGGTCCATTTACACGCCTTACTACACAAAAAATGTACAGATTAGAATTAATTGATTATATTTTTGACCCACAGATACCCAGCATTAATTGGTAATGATAATTATTTAAAAACCCACTTACATTTTTTGTTTGAAAATTAGAGAATAAATTATTTATATAATTTTTTAATATATCTGGCATATAGTGATTTATACAGGTATGAATTTATTATTCAAAGGCCTTTATTAATGTAGTTATATAGTAGGTAGATAGATACAATATAAATTAATATATTAATTAGAAATTATTTTATTATAGTATTTTGTTAATATATTACCATAGCAAGTTTTTAGTAGATTATATTGATCCTATTAGGAAAAATTATTAATTCAAAAAATTAAATAAATAGAATAAAAAAATAGAGAAATATTATTTTTTTATTTATTGAACAATAATAATAATTATCAAAAAAATATTAATATATTATCTAAGTAAAAGAAGATGTATCTCGCCCGACTTATATATACGCCCTGAAAAATTCTAAATTATGGTAAAATTTAAAAATTAATTTACATTATAGAAATATTAATATATATATATAATATATTAATATAATATAATATATATATATATATATAATATATATATATATATATTTATATATATTATAATATATTAATATTTAATATATATATTATATATATATTTAATATTATTAAATTAATATTATAATATATATATATTATATATAATAATATATATATATATATTATATTAATTATATATTAATATATATATAAATTTATAATTCAATATATATATATAATAATTATAATATATTATATAATATATATAATATATATTATATATATTATATTAAATATATATTATATATATATATATATATATTAATATATTATAATATTATATATAATATTATATATATATATAAATTAAAATATATAATATATATTAATATATAATATATATAATATATTATTATATTATATATATATAATTCATATTATATAATATATATATATATATAATATATATTAATAATTATAATATATATATATATTAATATATATTATCATATATATATATATAATATATATTATTAATATATATATAATATATTAATATATTAATATTATATATTTATATATATAATAATTAATTAATTTTATATATATATAATATATATATATAATTAATATATAATTATATATATATAATTATATATATATATATTAATAATTTATATAATATTTAATATATATTAAATATATTAATATAATATATATATATATATATATATATATTTATTAATATATATATATATTATTATATATTAATTTATATAATTATATTTATACTATGAATATATTTATTTCAAAAAATATTATTATTAAAAAAAAGTAACTATCAATTAATTAATTTAATTCCCTTAATTGAAATAAACCGCATCAACATCATTATTATTTATAATATATTATAATATAATATTATATATATATACCATATATATATTAATATATATAATATTAATAATTAAAATATAATTAATATTATGGTAATAAATAATAATATATATACTATATTATATATATATATATTAATATATATATATATATATATATAATATATATATATATATATATATATATATATAATATATAATTATTATATATATATATATATATATATATATATATATTTCATGTTGATCTAAGTTTGTTTTAAGAAAGAAACCATTATTAGATCTGTATATGAGTAATTAATATAAGAACTTATTAATGCAAAGCTAAAGGATTGACCGATATCACTAATATACCATCTAATTATTTATGAGGTCATAGATAATTAAAATGGCTATCAGAGTAATTATTGAGGGCTTGATAATATTAAGGTTATAGACAAGGTCTCTAAACCTAATATATAATTATATATTATATATATATTAAATTATATAAATATTTAACTATATAATTATAATATATTAATATATATATATATATATAATATAATATATTATTATATTTATATAATATATAAAATATATATATTTAATATAATATATATATATTAATATATATTATATATTATATTTATTATATATATATATATATATATATATATATATATATATATAATAATCAATTAATATTTAATATATATTAGGTAATTAATTATAATATTAATATAATTAATTAATTATATTATTAATATATAATATATATATATATATATAATATATATTATATATAATATATTAAATTATATATATATATATAATAATATATTAAAATTAATTATATATTATAATAATTAATATGATATATATAAATTATATAATATATATATTAATATATATAACATATATATAATATATTATACATTATATTATATATATATATATATATATATATATTATTACTTTTTTTAATTTACTTAATGTTATTAAGTCTTCATATCATGTATAATGATTAAATTGTACTATAAATAAATTAATTAATATTATATAATTATATATATATATTATTTAATATATATATTAAATATATATATATATTATATTATTATATATTAGATATACAATATTAATATTTATGTGTAGGTACACGTAATTTTATATAACGGGAGTTACAGATAAACTTATATGTTGACGAAATTGCCTTATATTTTTATTTGTGAATAAATATTTTATATATGAAACTTATCGTAAAATGCACTGTCAACAGTGAGAGAGAAAGATAGAAGTATGTAAGAAGTAAGTAAAGAAAGATGTAGATTAAGAGGAGAGATGAGAGAAAGAGAGAGTTATAGAGATGAGTAAGAGAAGAGTAAAGAGAGAGATAGAGAGAGTTATAGTAATAGTAAAAGTAGAATAGATGAAAGGTTAAGAGATAATAGAGAAGTAATAAGAAGAGAGAGTAATTATGAAGAGATATAGAATATCATTTTTAAAGTTTAATAATTATGAATTTATATATTATTCCTATTCTCTTTTTATTCTATTTATTTTTCTTATTTATTTCTTTATAAATATTTTTTCATTATACTTTATATTTTAATATTCTTTTCTATTCTTCTTAATTATATAATTCCTAACTTTATTTTTACCTTATTATTACTTACTTACATTTATTAGTATTTTTTCAGTCGTCTTTTACTAGGCTTTTCTAATACTTATATTATATATTACCATTTTCCTTACATTAAGCCACATGCCTATTTCTACTATATATATAATTTTTTTATATATATATAGATATATTTTTATATATATACTATTTACTTATCCTTCATATGAATTCTTCTTCACTATATACTTAATCTTATTAACTATTTATACTTCTCTTAAATATATATATTATTATCTTTTATATATATAACATTTATAAATATCGAAATTTTTATCAAAAATATTAATTATTTATATTATTTATATTCATTAATGAAATATTATTATCTTCTTTAATATTAGATGAAAATACCAATTCTTATTTATTATTTATAATTTATATTATTATTAATTATATTATTATCTATTATTATTATATTATTATTTTATTTAATTTATATTAATTATTATTATTATATATTTATTTATATATTATTATTATTTTTATTATTTATTTTAATTTAAATTATTATTTTTATTTAATATTAATTTAATTTATACAAATATACTAAACTATTAAGGTCAATTAACTCTAATTATTATTTATACCATTATTTTATTTGTATAGATATCTAGTATTGTCGTAATAAATAATAAATTTACCTTATTAATATACTTAATTTCTTATGTATTTTATTATGGCGGAGAAAGGTCGTTCAAAACTAGATAATCTTTATTGAGAGTTTATTTATGAAATTTAACTGTGCAATATAAACCGTTAGTATTTACCAGTTTTGACCTATATTATACTATTACAATAATATAGGTAAACTAATATTGTAATAAATAAAAATTTAAGTGTAAATAATATTAACTATAATATATAATATTATTTATTCCTCGTTATATATAGATAGCATAAGACAAAGTCGATTTATGGGTATAATATATTAACAAAGATAATCTTTATATATATTATAATATAATAATAATAATTAATGTGTAGATGTGGTGTATGTGTGTGTAGGTGTGTGTATGTTATGCGTGTGTGTGTGTGGTGTGTGTGTGTGTGGGTGTGTGTGTTGTTTAAATAATTAAATAAGGATGTAAAAATTTCGGTATCGATAAGGAGAAATAATAAATAATATATAACGGTTTTTCATTTATGAAATGGAAAAAATTTTTTTTTTGCATTTTTTTTTTCATAATAAATGCAGCAAAACTGGTGGTACCTTGTGACAAACACCAATATAAATTTGGACTCAGCGGCAAAAACTGATAAGAAGAAGTCCCAGGTCCAACAAACAGGCCAACAAGAATTTTGTTCCCATGTATAATAAAAATAATAAATAATATATAATAATAATAATAATAATAATAATAATAATAATAATAATAATAATAATAATAATAATAATAATAATAATAATAATAATAATAATAATAATAATAAATAATAATAATAATAATAATAAATAATAATAATATATATAACAATAATATATTAAATAATAATAATAATAATAATAATAATGAATAATAATATAATATAATAAATAATAATAAATTATAATATAATAAATAATAATAATAATATAATAATCAATAATAATAATAATAAATAATAATAATAACACCTGGGGAACAAATTTTTTGTTAACTTGTATTTAAGACTTGTTTATAATGTTCTTGAATAAAGCCTAATTCAAAAATTAATATTGCTTTCAATTAACATAAAAATCAGTCTTACCCTATAAGAACAGTTCGTTTTCATTTTAATTGTGACTATGGTCGACATCGGAATAAAACTTTTAACAAATCCAAATTCAAGCACATTACTGTATATTGGAAGGTCTTTAATGATTGATTTCTTTTCCTTTTGTACAATCGTGCGAACACACTGTCTTCTCTATATATAATAATACATATATATATATTAGCTATATTATATACCAACAACTTATTAACAGCAAAAAGCTCAAGTCTTGAGTTAACTTAATAAATATTTATAAGATTAAAATAATTAATGTAAAATAATAAATAACAATAAAAAAAAATAAATCAACATAATAGTATAACAAAAACAATATAAAATAATGAAAATATGGAAATTAATTTGAGGATTGGCAAGGGAAAAATACAATATTCGTAGTCTTTAAAATATATAAACCAACAGCAAAGCACTTCAACGTGGCAATAAACTTGCTAATCATATATGCGATCTAGGCTTCTATATCAAATAACTATTCAGAGAGATAACCTTTTATGGAGACTTATGTTAGTGTATTAATTGATGCTTGCATATAGAATCTCTGAGTATTGGAGAATGGTTGAGAGATCTTCAAACACACTTCACTCACACCGGACGAACCGGAACTTTGACCTCCGCTACACCCTTACATATTCTATTACATATTCTAACACATGGTCATTCCCCATCTAACTGAACGACACTTGTCTGATTAACATGAAAGAAGCCTAAAAACAGAATGCTCAGCATACCCAGCTTCATCAGTTTATTTTCGAGAGGGCTTTTTCAGAAGCGGGTAATGTGTGTTCTGAGGACTAAGAAGGGATCACACGTTTAAAACTCCACAATTGGGAGGCAGCATTACTTTCTTTTCCTGCACATTCACAACAATTTCAAATTTCCAAATTAAGTTCATTTTATTAAGTAAGAATTTAGGGAATATTTTTAAAATTATTTTTGCTTAAAACAGTTTAGTTAATATTTTGTTTGTAAATATTTGATTTATTCAAGAATAAGAAAAGTTAATTTTTCTCTCGTTTACATAATAATAAAATATAATATAATAATAAATAAAATAATAATATAAATAATAATAATAATAATAATAATAATAATAATAAAATAATAATAAAAGTACCGTTGCTAACAAATTTTATTTATCCCAAGGTCTAGACTCTAGAGTATAATTAAATGGAAAAGTTTGAAAGTTTGAAAAAGTTCATTATTAAAGTTTTTTAAAGTTTTCGAAAAGTATAGGAGTCGAGGTATTTTATCCATGATATTTGCTCACGATCATATTCAATTTTCTAATATTATTAATTTTTTATGCAAATCATAACTGAGTAAATGACCAATCAATTACTGAATTTTATATACAAGACATTTGATAATAAGTGTAAAGTTCTGGTAAATACCAGCCGGAACCGGAACCTTTTTTAAAAAAAAAAATCAAGGTTGCTGGCCAAACCTGGTTCCAAGTACATATTCCCTAACAATAATATAAATATAATATATATTATATATTATATATATATATATATAATATATATATAATTATATATATAATATAATATATATATATATATATATATATATATTATGATATAATATATATATATATATATAAAATTGCAAACAAAACCACCATAACAAAGAATAAGATAACCATGAGAGAACTAACACAAATACACATGTGCTGACTGTAGTCAGAGTTGCCAAACTTACTTCCCAATGTTGTCAGATTTATAAAAATGCCCTAAGGTCATAATAAAAACTATGCATACTATATAACTAGAGCGAGTGTTATTCCAGCTAAAATGAGTTGCAATAACGTATTTTTATATTTGTATCACTAAGTATTATGAGCATGATGCATAACGATTTATGATTGTTTTAAATATATCTGCAGACATTTTTTTTCTTCTAACTATATCAATGAAGATGTTAATTATATTTAGAATAAACGGATTGGTGACTTGTTAAATATATTCCAAACATTCTTCTTTTTTTTTTAAATTTAATTTGTTCACAACAAATGAAATTGAAAAGCTAAAAAGAGGCAACAACATAAATAAAGTCTACAATAGTCAACCATAGTCATCAATTTCCAATAAAGTCATTATTAATATTTTGTACTTAAGTGTCCACACAACCACCACTCAAGGCAAGGAACAAAAAAAAAAAAAAAAAAAAAAAAAAAAAGTGTGTATTACATATCAACATATCTAAATCATTCATATCATTCAAATGGTTTTTAAAATTATTATATCCTAAGGCAAACCAATTCCAACATTAACTACTCTGTAGCTATAAAAAAGAAAAAAAGAAAAAATAATAATAATAATAATAATAATAATAATAATAATAATAATAATAATAATAATAATAATAATAATAATAATAAGTTCATCAAGTCCTGATAATATGCTTTCATTTTTTATTTTCTTGTTGTGGCTTATAGTTCTCATATCGTGGTCAAGTGTGAAAAATTATTCTTCTCAGTAGAGTCATCAGATAAAAAAAAAATTTTATATATCCAAACAATTTCCCTCTAAAACAAAATCTCCTTTTCATTGAAACGTCAAATTCTTTAATCTCATCTCCAAACTAGGGATGGTAGAGCACTGCAATTTTCCACAACCCACAGGCCAGGAGGTAGTGCACTAGCACCACACTACAACATCAGTATTTTTTTTTTTTTTGCATTGCTTGGCAACAGTGAGTCAGCCAACCTTACTCCAAACCCTCAATTTAAAAACCACAAATCATTTTCATAGCTCTTATGCTGTACTGCCTCAAGTACACAATGAACTTTTTTCGTGTAAAGAGTTCAAACTTGTGCACTGTATTCAATTATGAACTAATATAATCATTATAGAACTTATTTCTTAACTTTTTATAAACATTACAGTTTATAGTTTCTAAGATTTTGTTTAGTCTATTTCTACCTTCCAGGCATTGTTCTTACATTTTCAAATTGCTAGTAACTGCATATGGAACCTTTTCTTTGTCAACAAACTCCAACCATTTCTTAATCATATTACAAATAAAAATTTTATTTGGTTACCAATGTGAAGTACTTACATTTTTCACACTTGAAATAATTTAATTAATATATCAGTCAAACTCAGAAGTTTTTCCAAGTCATAACTGACCTTTAATAAAGCCTCAAACAAAGGTAGTTACTTTAAAATCATCTGCAGATCTATTAATTAGAAAAAGTGCTTTTTAATTCTCATCCAAATAGTTTACATAGATTACAAAAAGAATTGTGATAAGCACCGAGCTTTTGGTAGCCCCACTTTTTATCAGCTCCCATAATGATATATCAGAATTTCTTATTTAATTCTATAAGTAGATAAAACAAAAATCCCATCTAATAGGGTATTTGTATACCTTATTCCGTTTCTTTATTTTTTGATAAATTTGATGTTTAAGATAATTAGTACTTGTAGCATCATTAATATCATACTTTTATAACTATGTCTTTCGCAGAGATCATATCTTGGAACATGACGTGCATTTAATCCGTCCAATCAATTCACTGCTTAGTTGTCAACCAGCTCAGTCATCCGCGAGTAATCTTCCCAGGAGAAAATATAGCGGATGATCAAGGATTCATAATGTAAATTGTGTTTACTGACCAATCACGAGGAGTAAATATTTGAAAAGATTAAAACAAATAAAATTCTATAAGAAGTCTAAATTTTAGCTTTAGTTTATAATTACAGTACATTGTTATAATTAAATCATGCATATCAAGTGTATTGAGTAATAACTAATTTAACAACTCCTTAATTTGTTTTATTATATCAGTATAGGCAAATGCTCATCCCTAGCATTTGAAGTACTAAATTATAAATTACCAATTCTGACATCTATTTAATTTAATGTTGCGTAATTGTCAAAATTCAGTATTGGCCAATGCTCATACTAAGAATTTGTATCAATGAAAATAATTAATGTTTAATTGAACTTATTCGATGTCCATTGAATTGAATGTCTAACTAATTTATATTAAATTGTTTTACAAGGGGGAGATATATATTATAGTATATATATATATAATTAATATATATTAAGTTATAATATTATATATATATATATATATATATATATATATTATCATATTATATATATATAATATGTATATACTAAGTTACTACTAATAGCCATACTCTATTGCTCTACAATGAACCTGTAAATATATTTCCTAATGCAATTGTGGTGTGTGTGTGTTTCATTGTAGGTAAGTGAATTCCTTTGGTAGGCATAGAGAGTATCCAGCAATTTTATCTTCTAAAGAGTTGCTTCTCCCAGTTGAGCTGGTGGTCTGTTGTTTAGTCCTTTCTCATTCTATCTTAGCTTCTTTGCACTTGGGTTTTCTTCAGCTAGACAAGGTCGACATCGTCTCGCCGGTAGATATATATATATATATATTATAATATAGTATATATATATAATAATATAGTATATATATTAATATTAATATAATATATATATAATATATATATATATATATATATATATATATAGTATATATATATATATATATTAATTATATATAGTATATATATATATTAGATATATATTATATAATGTGATTTTATTCGACTAAAATTATATATACTGTATATACTACGTATATATATTACCTATATATGATTTTTTGGCACAATGTGCTCTACTCTAAGGGTATAGGGACTTCTTTTCAATTTGAGTCATATTCTTCTGCTACTTAAATGTTGCAAGAGGATTTTGCAAAGCAACATGTGCAACATCTTTGCAACAATCACTTTCAAGCTTGATGTGACAAGATGGGCTTCTAAGATCTGGAAGACCGTCTTCGGAGGCTTTGGAGCTTCTGAATGGCAGGAAATTCCAAGTCATGTTGGCAGTTAACTTGGAAATTTCCATCACTTTGTTAGATATTTGAACACTTGCTTGGTCAAAGTATATGGGTTTTTACTTCTTAGTAACGTTTAGAGGGCTGTAAACCGCTATTTTCGTCCTTCGTAAACCTAATCTTATGAATTATGACCTCCCAAAAAGGATTTTGCCAAAGGTTTTAAATGATTGGCTAGACCATTTCCGAATTATTCTCAATTGATTTAGTTGTGGTCTTTTACCCCAAATCGATATTTAAATCATCTCTACTGCCTGTTGGATTAAACTACATCTGAAAATACATAATCTAAAAGAAAATTTGATATGATTTATTCAACTTATACTTGCGAATCAGTGAATAACACTTTAATAATAATAATAATAATAATAATAATTGTCATAAACTAGTATAATAAACTCTTCGTATGCCTGTGATTATTTTAAACATACGCTGCGGATATTCTTTCTCCCCACACACACAGGGATAAAATAATAATGATATAAATAATAATTAATCATAAATAATAACTAATGAGTATAATTCTTCCAGATATAATTATAAATAAGACCAAAACTATAATTAAAATACATTTACGAGGTAAGACGGCACATGATTAAACCTTAAGTCATTATTGCCAATCTTATTATTAACAAAATTAAAAAAAAGTAATTGTTTCTTCAAACAAAATGGCAAGATTGAGAATTTACTAAAGTAAAAGGTTTAATAAAGAGAGCATAAATGTGGGATTATACACACTTACCCACCAACTACTCCTGTCCATCTGTCTATTAAACTGTTTCAACAGCGGATATCATCTTCTTCTTATAAATTATTTGTATTTCTCTAATGTTTGTTTACCTAATTATAATATATTATATATATATATATATATATATATATATAATATATATATATAAATATGAATATATATATATAATATATAATATATATTATATATATAAGTATATATATATATATATATATATATATATATATATATATATATATCCTATTTTATTTATTTGATATAAATTTTTATATATGATAATACTATATATATATATATAATAATTTTATGTTAAATTACAATTGTAAGTAAAAGAATTAATGATTAAGTTGCTATTTTAATGAAGTTGAAATGGTTAAAAATTGTGTAAACGAATGCATTTTTTAAAAAAATCTAAATTAAGTAGAGATTTTTGAGATTTGTGCGACGACATCTAGGATTTTTTTCAATAGGTTCTTCGTGTTACATGCACACCAAAAATACATAGAATCAGTTTGGAAATAATCAAAACAGTTTTTTGGCTGCAGCACCTGGTAATTACTCCAATTATACATCATGATTCAATCAGGGTTTGTACTGATAGAGTAATAAGTAAATTGCCTGACATAATGCACAAACAATTTATACAAACTAATGTGATTGTTACGTTGTAACAAAAAATGGCAGGCGAGTTGCCGAAAGTGAACTAACCTCTCAATGGGCCTGGGTTCCTGATAGCAACTGACTTTATCGGGCGCAAGCAGTGAATTTTCCAAAGTGGCCCGTGTTTTTCCAAGAGCCCTTCTCATGAGGGGAGGACCAGGGATATTGATGTCTTCTCTTTCCTCTATATATTTTATAGGAGCATTTTAAAGTGGTAAAGGTAAAATAATTTGACGACTTTCAAAACTATAACAAGGAACAAACTTTTAAAAACATTTCATATGCTAATCATCTATCGAATCATCACTATTTAGTATTTACTGAGATAAATCTTTAATTTAGAATGCAGGTTTTCTAAGAGGAACAACCACGAGTAATAACGCTCACTTCTAATAGTTCTATCAACGTAATTTTGGGAAAACAGCCAACCTAGTTGGTTTGTTTCTCTTCGAACTGACAAAAGAACATGTAAGTCTGTTGTGAAATTATTAATTTGCATATCTGACCTCAACAAACTGACAAACTTTAATGTACAAAAATAAAGATAAGCTGCTAATAAAAAATAAAATTTTTTATATATATTATAATATACCGTATATATATATATATAAATATATATAATATATATATATAATATATATTATATATATATATATATATATATATATATATATATTAAGTATATATTATATATAATGATATATTATATATTAATATCTTTGTTCAAAATTCTGTTAAATTTATTGTGGTGCGTAGCAAACAATCTGCACCAGAATATAGAAAGTGTAAGTAGAGGACAATGACCCGAGTTGAAGAATGAAAGCTCCCCCACAACCCCTTCTCATAATCTTTAACTGATGAGACTTGCCATAAGCCAAAATTTGCCCTGAACTCCACACATGAGCGCCATCTCTTCAATTGCCAGGGTCATTCCCCACAACCATGCCCCCTATAAAAACACGGCATTAAACTGTGCAATTATGTCACCATTCATTCCCACTTGGGTTATATTTCAATTTTCTTTGGCTCCTAATCCATCCCATTCTATCTTAACACACCTCACCTATCAATCCAACATTACTTTGCAGATTCCCTTTCAAAGGCTTAGGTACAACAATCAATCACCACCATATGTCATAAAACCTCACTAGGAGCCCTCTATTAATCCTATTCATACACTGTTGCAAGTCCAAATAACCTAATATTAAGTTCTCTCCCTCCATTTGCTCAATTGTGATAATGTCAGAGTCAAATAGATCTGGTCTCCATTTCTCAATGTAAATAACTTTGTGAGGGTGTCACAGTATACTGACACATATCATGTAATTCTTAGATAAAAGCAAACACTTAGGTACCTTTCGCCCTTATTAACTCCACAGGACC
>JABUQX010026244.1:2500-20000 GCA_015478945.1 Trachelipus rathkii
ACAAAGGATTTATTTAATCACTAATAGGCAACTCTTTTGCATTAGAGAAACAGTTATAGTAAATAGTCAGCTGATCCTTTATTATTTGGTCACACTGACGAATCGATGTTTTTTGTAAATTTCAAATTTGATTAATTTTCAAGTAAAGATTAAAGATTACCTATCAAATCGATCTGTCTATATATTTTTGTTAATATATTATATTTATTTATACACATTTTTGAACATAAATATTTATATATTTTATATACCTATTTATGGGCGAGGATCTGTATAAATTTAATGTTAGAGTATTTTGTTATTGATTAACAGTTGTTTGCATATATACATTGATGCACATATAAATGTACATATTGCATGTACATATGTATGGTCGTTGATCTATATTGCAAGAGATATATTTAAAGCATAAAATATAATTGATATTTGGTACTGAAGTTCTATCCATTCGGTGCGCATGTACGTAGATATCTGTGGACATCTAATTACATGTACATGGATGTATAAAACTTAGTTTTGTATAAAAGCAGTACGTATTCATTTTTTTTTATTAAAGTATTTTTAAATTTATTCCAGTAGTTTTCTTGAGTGTTTCCAAAGGTAGTTTACTTTCTTATTTATTCAAATATTCAGATAGCTATTATTTTAGGTCTTAAAGACATTGATTTCATGATCAAAACATTGATCATAAAACAGGTAAATTCATTGATAACGAGTATTATTGACTGGACGGTTTTCATATAAAGCAACGAACCCGTTCAAACCGTTGTTTCACTTGAAGGATCTTCAGAGAGATACGTTGGTGAGTTTTGAGTATAAAATTGCATTGTAGTATTGCACAGGCCGGTAACTCATTCGACAGGAGGTCTGGATACTGATACGATATAGGTTTGAGAATCTTGGAAAGTGTTAGTTGGTTGTATTGTCACGGGGGCCTGGCCAAGGAATTGTTTATCTGCTAGAAGAGTAAGTTTATGACATATAATTTAATATCTTTTCAACCAATCCATTACATTTAAATTGGGTGTTCCTGTCTCGGGATTTTATTTTATAACCCCCCAGTCATTATTCGTTATCATTGAATTGCTTGTTGTGAATTCATTTTGCCATTTTGCTGAATATTTGAGCACAGCGTTATTCATTTGTAATTGTTTTGCTAAAACCTGTGCCAGAGTTATTGTTTAAGTATTTTCACCAATATCGACATTTGGGATATATGTTGATATTGAGTTTTTAACTGTCAATATAGTCTATTGTACTATTTATTTTATTGAAGTTGCGTGTATATGATTTTATGCGTATTGGTGAAATAGTATTTTGCTATTGCAACAATACCCATTGTTTGGAAACAATTAAACACTGGAATAATTTTAATACTTTATATTTTATGCTTTTATAAATATATATATATATATATATATATATTATTATTATTATATATATATATATATATATATATATATATATATATATATATTTTTTATATATATATATATATATATATATATATATATATATATATATATAAATATATATATATATATATATATATATATATATATATATATATATATATATATATATATATATATATATATATATATATATATATATATATATATATATATATATATATATATATATATATATATATATATATATATATATATATATATATATATTTATTAATATTGTTTAGATAGGAAGTAAAATTTACAAAGTTGAGTGAAGCGAAAATAGTAATTTCGGAATTCCTGATTTTACTCACTTTGGGTTTAGGACCGAAAATACTATTTTCCCACAAGATTTTTGCAAATTTTACTACGAATTGTTTAAACCTGTATATATATATATATATATATATATATATATATATATATATATATATATATATATAGTATTTTTTTATATGAAATATATATATATATATATATATATATATATATATATATATATATATATATATATATATATATATATATTTAATTTTGTTGGTAAGAAATTTGTTTTTCCTGCGTGTATTAGTGGGAGCAAAATTTCGAAATTTTGGTAGAAAACGTGATTGCGATTCGTGCGTTAAGAAGTGACTTTGTTGACGAACGATATATTTTATAATTTGTTTTGAGTACAACGGTTATAACAATGGCTACTTCTAATGCTGAATTTGTGGAGATGTGTAAGTCATTGGGTTTATCGGGTAAGGAACTCGCTGCTGCATTAAGAGATAGAATGGCTCAAGAAGCCGCGCTCGAGCAACAGAAGTTAGCTAAGGAAGCAGAGATTGAGCAACAGAAGTTAGCTAAGGAAGCAGAGATCGAACAGCAGAAGATTGCTGCTGCTCTAGAAGAGAAAAAGTTAGCGCTTGAAGCTGAAAGGGAGAAAGCTAAGCTTGAAGATGAAAGGGAGAAAGCTAAGCTTGAAGCTGAAAGGGAGAAAGCTAAGCTTGAAGATGAAAGAGAAAAAGCTAAGCTTGAGGCTGAAGCTGGAGTAGAAAAAGCTAAGATCGAAGCTGAAGCTCAAAGAGTTAAGTTGGAGGCAGAAAAAGATGCAAGAGAAGCAGAGGAGAGAATGTTGCAAATGAAGCTAGATGCTGACGATAGACAGCGTCAACATGACGCAACAGTAGCTTCACAAAGCACTCAAAGCAGCCACAGCACTTCCTACGCCAGTAAATACCCGAAATTGAAGCTTCCATTCTTTGATGAGAAACGAAATGATATAGAGGAGTACTTGTTAATGTTCGAAAAACAAGCGGAGGCAAATGACATCCCTAAGGAAAAGCGAGCGTTTGTTTTAGGGTCATTCCTTACAAGTAAGGCGGTTAATGTGTTCAACAATTTGCCTGTTGAAGAGTTAAAGAATTATGAAAGTCTAAAAAGAGCTTTGTTAGTGAGGTACGGTCTCACTGAAAGTGGGTACGGCGCCAAGTACAAGAATATGAGTCCTACGGAGGATGATAACCCTAGGGTGTACTTACAAAAGATAATTGAAGCTCTGAAGAAGTGGATTACCGCAGCGAACGTAACGATGACACCAGATGATCTCATTGAGTTTTTCTCAGTTGACAAGTATTTAAATACTGTCCCGAAAGAACTCGCTACTTACCTAAGGGAAGAAAATACCGGAGGAGATTATAGTTAGTTCAGAGGGATATATGGAAGCTCATCATTTAAAGTTCGTAACAAACAGTCACGCACGGAATCACAATCACGCGGATAAAAGCCATCATAACAATAATAATAATTTTAGATCGAGAGGCAGTGGTTACTCTACGAATAGTAATCATAAAAGTAGTGACCAACATACATCAAGGGCAACAAACAATGAAAGTAAGATCAGTAGCGGAAGCGGCGACAGACAGAATCATCGTCGCAGTAGCAGTGAGCCCAGGGCGGTGATCACGTGCTACAAGTGTCAAAGGAGAGGGCATCTCGCTAGAGACTGTAGAGCCCCTCCTTATTTCAACAGTAGTGGTAGAGGACAAAGTAGTTCAGGCAAACAGAAGGAAGAAGTAAAGAGCACGGGAGCATCCGGAGTCTCTGAAAGCGGCAATAAAGTCCTGAATGGTTCAGGTGAAGAGCCGAATCTCCTGAATGAAGTAAAGAAGGTGGAAAATGACAAGTTGTCACACCTACCTGTAACTTATGGGACGGTGAATGGCTATCAAGTCAAAACTCTCCGAGATACTGGTTGTAATGTAGTAGTTGTGCGAGAGAAATTCGTACCTAAGAGGTGTTATGTTGGAGACAACATGAAGATAAGATTGCTGGACGGTACGGTGATAGAAGCTCCTCTCGCGAACATAGATGTGGATACCCCTTACTATGTGGGTAGGACGACCGCAGCAGTGCTGCCGGAAGTCGTCTATGATTTAGTCATTGGGAATGTCAAAGGTGCATTACCCCTGAGTCAGCCTAACCTCGCATGGGAGTCGACTGTGTGTCGAGGTCCTCGTAATGTAGAGGACGAGCATAACCATAGAAGTTTGCTATTCCCCATCGCCGAGAACGCTGAGGAAGATTCTCAGGAAGAATCTGTTCAAACAAATCATAGTTTTGGAATGGCGAGTTTGGAGGTGGAAGAATTTTACAGAGGGAAACCGTCAGTACCACAATCTTTGGACGTCAATGAAAGAGATGTCGAACCAACCGCGGAGCCATCACTGAATGTGATGATAGGGTCCCAATGTTCATCTAAGGGTGAAGAGGTTACAGGAAAAGAAGTAATTAATGTCCTTACAAAACCACTGAAAACGTTGAAGAAGGTACAGAAGTACCGGATGTCCAGGTGACATCGATTGAAGAGAGTACATATTGGTCTGACGAAACAGATCGTACTAACGAAGATGGTGAGTCACTGAGAGGTGATGTAGCCGCTCACACACAAAGTTCCAGAGAGAAGAATGTAGTAGCTGTGGGTGAAGGAGAGATAGCTCATGGTGAAGATATACAGGAACTTATTAGTGATCGGGAGACTTTTAAAAGTAAGCAAAAAGACGATATTACTCTGCAGAGGATATGGAGGTCAGTAGAAAGAGGTGAGAACAAGTATGTAGTAAAGAATGGTATTATTTAAAAGAGTTATGGAAAACCAGCAGGAGAGATTTACTTTGGTTGTACCAAAAGAGTATAGGAGTAGAGTTATGAAGGTGGCACATGATGAAGTCTTCGGTGGTCATCAGGGAGTAAAGAAGACAATGGGTAAAATTACCCAGCAGTTCTTTTGGCCAAACATATATCTGGATGTAACAAAACATTGTTACTCTTGTGACATATGTCAGAGGACGTGCCCGAAAGGCTCAGTAAAGAAAATACCTCTGTGTCCCATGCCCATCATTGAGGAGCCGTTCCAAAGAGTAATTATCGACCTGATCGGACCAATCTCACCACCGTCTTCAGAAGGGCATCAGTATGTCCTAACGCTTGTGGATGCTGCCACGCGCTATCCTGAAGCTGTACCTCTTAAGAGCATAACTGCACAGAAGGTTACAGAAAGCTTGGTATCTATTTTCATGAGGTTGGGGGTGCCAAAGGAAATACTCAGTGACAATGGTCGTCAGTTTACATCTGATTTAATGAGGGATGTGACGAAGATGCTTAACATTAAGCAGAAGTTTTCCAGTATATACCACCCAATGAGTCAAGGCCTCACAGAAAAATTCAATGGTACCCTGAAAAGAATGCTCAGAAGGATGTGCAGTGAGCAAGTGAGGAAGTGGCATAAGTTTTAGAGCCATTATTGTTTGCATATAGGGAGGCTCCACAGGATTCCACAGGATTCTCCCCATTCGAGCTCCTGTACGGAAGGACTGTGCGAGGTCCAATGCAGATTTTACACGAAATTTGGGCAGGAGATATCAATCCTGAAGAGGCAAGGTCAACATATAGGTATGTTTTTGACTTGCAAGAGAGGCTAAATGAAACTCTAAAGTTGGCTAGAGAAAACTTAGCTAAAGCCCAAATTTCACAAAAGAGATATTACGACAAAGGCGCGAAGACCAGAAAGCTGAAAGTAGGAGACTTAGCTCTCGTTCTCCTACCGACTTCTAACAATAAGATGCTGATGAGATGGGGCGGGCCATACACAGTGGTGGAATTGTATGGTAAAGATAACTATAAGATCCAAGTTGGTGATGTGATTAAAACGTATCACATCAATCTGCTAAAGAAATATATTGTGAGAGAGGAGAGTGAAGAAGAAGAAGAAGAGATGGACCAACATCAGGGGAATATAGGTGCTTCTGCGGTGATCTTAGACACCGAAAACGAAGAGAACATCACTTTAGTGGATATGGATCCTACGATGGTACAGAAAGAGAGGTTGTCCGACACTAAGATCAGTAAGGACATAACAGATCCTATGAGGAGAGAGTTAATGGAGATCCTAGAAAAGCATGAAGAAATTTTTACAGACGTGCCTGGCACCGCGAAGAATTACTATCATGCAATTGACCTCATAGATGATACCCCCATCAGACTGAAGCCATATAAGTTACCTTTCACGACGCGGACGGAACTGAAGAAGGAAACAGATAAAATGATACGAATGGGTATCATTGTTCCCTCCACGTCGCCATACTCAGCGCCAGTGGTCGTTGTCCAGAAAAAGGACGGGAGTAAAAGGGTATGCTCCGATTATAGGGC
Organism: Trachelipus rathkii; assembly: GCA_015478945.1. Classification (NCBI taxonomy): domain Eukaryota; kingdom Metazoa; phylum Arthropoda; class Malacostraca; order Isopoda; family Trachelipodidae; genus Trachelipus; species Trachelipus rathkii. The sequence goes on from JABUQX010026244.1 coordinate 8,644, forward strand.
CTTAAATAGGATTACGGTCTTCGATCCTGAGCCCATGACCACGACCCAGACTTTATTCACCAAGTTTGCCAAGGATAAGTTTTATACAAAACTTGACCTAGCCAAGGGCTATTGGCAAATTAAAATAAAGCCTGAGGACTGCCATAAAACCGGTTTTTCAACCGAAGATGGACATTTCCATTACCTCAAGCTGCCATTCGGTATGGTAAATGCCGGTGCGACGCTTGTGAGGTCAATGCGCAGGATTCTGGATGGAATTAACGATGTCGATTTTTATATCGATGATATCATCGTCCATTCCCAGACCTGGCGCGAGCATACGATTACGATTGAGACTGTTCTACAAAGACTCCAGGAGGAGGGATTCACCATCAGACCGACGAAGTGCGAGTTCGCCTCGTCGAGTGTTGAGTTCTTAGGTCATTATATTGGCAATGGCACGAAAGGATTACATGAAGATAATGTAATCAAGATTAAGAAGACAGAGCCACCTAAGAATAAGAAGCAAGTAAGGTCTTTCTTAGGGCTCACTGGGTACTACCAGGATTTTGTAAAGAACTATGCAAAAATTGCAGCGCCATTGACTGACCTAACGAAGAAGGGTGAGCCAACGAAGATTAGGTGGGAATCCATACATCAGCAGGCGTTCGAAAAGTTGAAAGAAGCTTTAAGCTCGAAACCAATCTTGAAGATGCCAGAGTTGGAGAAGACATTCACGCTACAGGTGGATGCGTCCGGTACTTCACTGGGATTTGTCCTCCTACAGGAAGACGGAGGAATTCTCCATCCTATCGCATACGGGAGTAAGAAGTTGTCTGCAACCCAACAAAGGTATTCAACTTTGGAGAAGGAGGCGTTAGCGATTGTCATGGGCATCAGAAAGTTCGAGCCATACCTCTATGGAAAGGAATTTGTCCTTCAGTCAGATCATAGACCGCTGACGGCTATGAACAAGAAGAGGTATGAAAATAATAGGATAATGAGGTGGTCTTTATACCTTCAAAGATTCAGGTTTATCCTAAGCCATATTAGTGGGAGACAACGTCATAGCTGACTATCTAAGCAGATCGTATGCCGATGATACATTGGGTTCGCCTTCAGAAGCCTCTACAGAAGAAGGAGCGCTGTGAAAATGAAACCAATGTTTTATCATCATGTAAATAAAGCAAAATGTACCAATTTGCTTCATGTTGGGTGGGCCAAAGATGTAATGCAGTGGTACATGAAGTATATAAATTGTTTTCATTTATTTGTTTTAAAATAGAGGTCACGTATTGCTATTGCAATATTATTTATTTTCTTTTGTCTATATACCTAATGTATGCTGCAAGGCCCGGTCAAACTGCTGTAAATATGTTTATATTGTAAGGAGAAACAATAACCAATGAGAACTCATCTTTTAAGACTTACTTTTAAAATCTGAATTGTCATTGGTCGTTGTTAACAAAGCTTTATTAATATTATTATTATTATTATTATTATTATTATTATTATTATTATTATTATTATTATTATTATTATTATTATTATTATTATTATTATTATTATTATTATTATTATTATTTTTAAAGTGATTTGCGAAAGGATACTGCGTATTACTTTATATATATAAATGGTTTTATATATATATATAAATAAGTATTTTATTGAATAAATGCATTTTTGTTAAGGTGTGGAAGCTCATAATCTTCGATTTTCGTTAATTTCTTTATTCTGATTGGAATGAAAGATTGTTATTCCTTGAGAAGTAGTATGATATTACAAGGAATACCAATCACGCCTTCCCTTCAGATGTCTTGTATATATTTGTTTTACTAAATTAATTAATAAATATATACATCATTTTACTTGCTGTTTTTAAGGATTGTGATTCGTTAAGAGGCGTAATCTATATTACTTAAATTCATATAAATAGTAAAAATAAGAATAATTTTGATCTTTCCGCTTTTCATTGTTGTTAACTAAAGTTGTATATAGTTGGTACCTACAAATGCCTCGTATGTCTCGATCAAATTTTATTATATGTTAGATTGTGTATTTTCGTAACCAAGAAGTGCTTTGTTTTGTGTTATATTACAAAAGTAAATGTAATATTTGTTTTAAATTTAATGTGGTGATATAATTTCGATGTGTAAAATATTGCCGTTTTGTTTATTGTAAAGATTAAGGTGATTAAGTTTGTGTTCTTAAAGCTATTGTGAGTAGATTGTATTTTATATGCATTGGTATATCAAAACGTCGTCTGCAGTTATGCATTTGTAAAGAGTATTGCATTTGAATTGTTGCTAGATGTTACTGGCAGGTAAGCTTGTATTTATTGTAATTTATTTTCTGAAGTTTCGCAATTAATATATTGTGGTGATAAATATAAAACAATTGTAAGTTTGATATTTATTTATTAACATATGGTTAATGTTTGTATTCACAATTTTTGTTTGCAACAAAGGATTTATTTAATCACTAATAGGCAACTCTTTTGCATTAGAGAAACAGTTATAGTAAAAAGTCAGCTGATCCTTTACTTTGGACACATTGACAAATCGATGTTTTTTTGTAAATTTCAAATTTGATTAATTTTCAAGTAAAGATTTAAGATTACCTATCAAATCAATCAGTCTATATATTTTTGTTAATATATTATATTTATTTATACACATTTTTGAACATAAATATTTATATATTTTATATACCTATTTATGGGCGAGGATCTGTATAAATTTAATGTTAGAGTATTTTGTTATTGATTAACAGTTGTTTGCATATATACATTGATGCACATATAAATGTACATATTGCATGTACATATGTATGGTCGTTGATCTATATTGCAAGAGATATATTTAAAGCATAAAATATAATTGATATTTGGTACTGAAGTTCTATCCATTCGGTGCGCATGTACGTAGATATCTGTGGACATCTAATTACATGTACATGGATGTATAAAACTTAGTTTTGTATAAGAGCAGTACTATTTATTTTTTTATTAAAGTATTTTTAAATTTATTCCAGTAGTTTTCTTGAGTGTTTCCAAAGGTAGTTTACTTTCTTATTTATTCAAATATTCAGATAGCTATTATTTTAGGTCTTAAAGACATTGATTTCATGATCAAAACATTGATCATAAAACAGGTAAATTCATTGATAACGAGTATTATTGACTGGACGGTTTTCATATAAAGCAACGAACCCGTTCAAACCGTTGTTTCACTTGAAGGATCTTCAGGGAGATACGTTGGTGAGTTTTGAGTATAAAATTGCATTGTAGTATTGCACAGGCCGGTAACTCATTCGACAGGAGGTCTGAATACTGATACGATATAGGTTTGAGAATCTTGGAAAGTGTTAGTTGGTTGTATTGTCACGGGGGCCTGGCCAAGGAATTGTTTATCTGCTAGAAGAGTAAGTTTATGACATATAATTTAATATCTTTTCAACCAATCCATTACATATATATACTTAAAGTATCGCATACAGTGTATATATATATATATATATATATATATATATATATATATATATATATATATATATATATATATATATATATATATATATATATATATATATATATATATATATATATATATATATATATATATATATATATATTAGGGATGTACCGGAACCTGATTTTTTAAAAGTTCCGGTTCCAGCGGAACTAACTTGGTTCCGGCCGGAACTTACCGGAACTTTCCACTTTTTCAAATGTCTTTCTTAAAAATCAGTAATTGATTTGTCATTTACTCAGTTATGATTATGCATAAAAAATAATATAGAAATTGATCAGCGAATTATGACGTAATAAATTCACGAAAACGGAAGGAATTTTTCGCTAAGTAAAGCGATTTAGTGAAGGTAGTGTTCACGGGATAACCCAATTCACACTACTTTGTTTATAAACAAATGGTTACCACGTGGATTTGCTGATAGGCGAACCGAAAATTGAGATTTGATCAAATTTTGATCAAACTCAACTAAATAAGTTTGCTTTCACTAATTATAGTAATTAATAGACTAATAGTACACAGTTTCTTAAAGTTAACACAAGAAAGGTTTATCACAATTCACAAATATGTATTTCTTTTCCTTAAGTTAAAATATAAGTTTTTATCAGTTTTTTTTAAGCATGAAACGTGTTAGACCAATTTACAAATTTTTTTTTCAAAAATTTCTACTATTTGGCCGGTCGACCATTTTTCCTGTCGACAATTTGGGCCTAGCTTCACCGATTTTGTTTTTGTCATTTGTGCTTACGCTCGATAAGAAATGCTTACACAGTTTTAGCACGAATTTTATGCATAAACGTACCGATTGTTTACAAAAATTGGAATCAGCTGTTGTGATGGAGCACGTGGTTTTGGAATAAACAAAAATAAAAAAAATAACAAATGGTTTATATTACAAATAATTGATCAACTATTGTGATGGAGTTTATCGATTTAGAAGAAATTGGATTTAAAGTTAATTTTATTGATTCATCAATTCAAACGAGCCTACATATATCTGTTTGTTTACATTTTTTCGTAAGAACGTGCTAAATTTGGCAAGCACGGGAAATAGCAACCTTACAGAATTAAGGAAATTCCTTACGTTTGGTGAGCATATTTTACGATTTTGCGCTAAGTTTGACAAAAACGAACGCAAACTCGAGCATTTCTTGTTTCGTAAGCACACATGCAAAACGAAAACGGCTTTAAGCTGGAGACGAGAGAGAGAGAGAGAGAGAGAGAGAGAGAGAGAGAGAGAGAGAGAGAGAGAGAGAGAGAGAGAGAGACGCGCGGGTTTTTATACATTTCTGATTTTTAAACTTTGAAGGCCCGTAGAACTTTATATAGTATATTCCTATTTTACTTAATAAATTTACTGATCCGCTTATCCAAATTTTGGCTTACAGAACTAAGAGCTCACAATATGGATATGACAAGATGCCAGATACTTCTAGAGAGACTCCACTTGTTAATCAGACAAGTTTCCGCTAAGGTGTAGCGGGAGTCGATAAGTTCCGGTTCCGGCCGGAACTTTTTCAAGGTTCCGGAAAGTTCTGGTTCCGGCCGGAACCAAAAATTCTGGTTCCGGTACATCCCTAGTGTATATATATATATATATATATATATATATATATATATATATATATATATATATATATATATATATATATATATATATATATATATATATATATATATATATATATGACCTGTTATGTTTTACGACTCCGTCAGTTTTGATTTTTTGTTTTTTTTTAATATATTTCTAGTATATGATCCTAACAATCAATTTAAGTGGTGACGGACATGATTCAAAAATATATAGGACCAGTTACGTTTTACGGCTCCGTCAGTTTTAATTTTTAACTAAAGGAATACCCAAGGGTAAACCGCAAAGATGGCAGGAGTCGGGGTCTCTCGGCCTTCCGGGGAACGACAGGGTAGGACTATTTCCCCCCCTCCGGGGAGGGTCTCCGGAACCCCCGCTCTTTGGTATTTGGGTGTCGCGGGGGTTCCTCCGCCCCTCCCCTACGGGGTATGGAAAACGTTCTCGTCGGCTCGAGTCCCATAAATTTTTTTTTTTTTAACATTTTTGTAATTAGCTTTATATGCTGATTCCAAATATGTAATAGGTTTTTCTAAATGTCGTACTTTTCGAGATATTTCATTTAATTTTTTTTTTTACATTTTTGTAATAAGCTTTATATGCTGATTCCAAATATGTAATTGGTTTTTCTGTAAGTGTCGTACTTTTCGAGATATTTCATTTAAAAATTTTTTTATATATATATAAATGTGATTTTTAAAAAATTATTTAAAATATTTCGAACTTTTGAATCATGTCCGTCACCACTTAAATTCATTGTTAGTATCATATACTAGCAATATGTTAAAAAAATCAAAACTGACGGAGTCGTAAAACATACAAGGGCCTATATATATATATATATATATATATATATATATATATATATATATATAGAAGAATAAATATATATATATATATATATATATATATATATATATATATATATATATATATATATATATATATATATATATATATATTCTTTCTTCTTTCTTCACCTTCCTCCTTGCCCCAAGATTGGGGGTAAGGTGCTGTACAAGCATCGGAAAAGAAAAGCAGTAGGAGAACATGACAAACGTCGAAAAGAAAGCCCAGCCTTACCGCCCCCTCTGTACCATTAATTAGTGAGAGCTCGTCACAGACAGAAAATCCACCCTAGAGCATCATGGGACCACGACGGACCCTCACTATGGTAAATCGTCAATGTAAGGGTTCCCCTGGCCCAGGTGGGCCACAACCATGCCCCCATACAAAACCCCGCCATTCTCCTATCATGCACCTTTATTCTCGCCTCTGCCAAACTCACATTTCTCTCCTTCAGACATTCGTTCACCGACTCAATCCACTTTCTCTTCGGTCTCCCAGCCGGTCGGTTCCCAACACACTTTCCACTATACATCCGCTTAACCAACCGACTATCATTCATCCTTTCCACATGACCAAACCATCTCAACATACTTTCATTTATTCTCTCATTTACCCCTTTCTTCACACCACACAACTCTCTAATATGTTCATTCCTCATTTTATTAATTCTTTTCACACCTAGCATGCCCCTAAGATTGTCCATCTGAACACATTGAACTTTAGATCTATAATTCTTATTCCAGACCATAGTCTCACTACCATACAATAACACAGGTAACAACATACCCTCATGTAAGACTCTAGCGCACCCAAGACTTAGTCCCTTTACATTCACCAACGATTTAATTGCACCAGCAACCTTCCTGCCATTCACAACTTCCTACTACACTCTGCATCATCCGTTCCCTTCTCATCCAACACATACCCTAAATATTTAAACTCAGACACTTGCTCCAGCTGCTCATCATCTAACATAACTTCACACTGAGGACTGTCCTCACTCACAACCATAACCTTACTCTTATCTACGTTTACTTTCAAACCCCTCCTTTTACATACCCTGCCAAATCTCTCTACCAATCCTCAAACTCTCTTCAGATTCGCCACACAGAACCAAATCATCCGCATATAATAGGTAGGGCACTCTCCACTCATCTCCATTCTCCATCATTCTAACACCATTTCCTGCCATCCCCACCTCGAACTCTTTCATAACCCCATCCATATACACATTGAATAACCAAGGAGACATAACACAACCCTGTCTCACTCCGCTATTAATCCTAAACCAATCACCATTGACACCATTTATTCTTACACACGCTTCACTATCGTCATACATACATACTTTTGATTCCATTCAGAAGCCTACCACCAACACCATATATCACTAATACCTGCCATAAAGCTTCCCTATTAACTCTATCATACGCCTGTTGTAAATCCATAAAACCTAAATATAATTTATTCTTCTTCTCCCTCATTTTCTCAATCATTTGTTTCAATGTAAAGATTTGATCCACACATCCTCTACCACTCCTAAACGCACCTTGTTCTTCACCAATCAGTCCCTCAGTCACTCGACGCACTCTTTCTTCGACCAAAATACCAGCATATACCTTCCCTACAACACTCAATAAACTTGTTCCCCTATAATTTAGTAATTCCTTTCCCTTACCCTATATAAGGGTACTACACTGCTCCAATCCCTTGGAACTATACCCTCCATAAACGCTTTATTACACAACTTCCAAATCCAATCAATCACCATCTCGCCTCCGCTCTTGATCATTTCACTAGTAATTTCATCTATACCTGCAGATTTACCATTCTTCAACTTTCTCACTCTACCCATTACCTCCTTACTAATAAACCTCATCCCCCAAAATACCTATTCCTTCTTGCACCATCAAAACCACACACATTCACTAACACCTTCATTACTGTTAATATATATATATATATATATATATATATATATATATATATATACATAGCATAAAAAAGTATATATATATATATATATATATATATATATATATATATATATATATATATATATATATATATATATGACCTTATATTAAAATAGAAACCAAGCAACGATTTTTATATAACTTTAAAAAAAAACGTTAAAATACGTAAACAATAATAAAAAAAACAATAAAAGATTGGGAAATGTCGTAAATACATGGCGCGCTAACATTTATTTACAGGGGGGCGGAATCCCCCTTACTCCATGATCCGTGAGTAATGGGGAATGAAACATTTCCTCAACAACATAAGCCCGTTTTAAAAAAATCATTAAAAAGAAGCACCTGGTAGCAAATATATAACCTATTCTCCGGGTTATTTTTCGATTTTTTTTTTACGTTATCTCTTCTTTAAGGCTCATTTCAATCAAGTTTCATAAAAATCGACTGGTGTTTGTATTATTAATAACCCTCCATAGTCCATAGTCAAATGCTATAAATAAGAAATTTGGAGACCACATAACTTTAATCAGTCTCTAATTATATATATATATATATATATACTATATATAAAAATATAGATACTATATATATATATATATATATATATATATATATATATATATATATATATATATATATATATATATATATATATATATATATATATATATATATATATGAGCTCTAATGAAAAAACGAAAAATAAATATCGAAAATTAACCTGAAAAAGTTATGGAGCTCCTCCTAAGTTCAAGAGTTTTATAGTTGCCAGATGTTTCTATTTTTGTACATTTTCCTGTACTCACGGGTCGGGGTATAGAGTCCAACGTACATACAAAATGTCCCGTGTGCCATACATTTGTCCTATTGCAGCTTCATAACTTTTCCAGGGTTATCTCTCGAGATTATTTTTTACATTTTTTTTTCTTTTTAAATAATTTTAAACATTTCATGTAAATTTCATGAAAATTGGCAGGGGCGTGGAAATTATATATATATAGAGAGATATATATATATATATATATATGAGAAAGATATGGTTGTTATATATATATATATATATATATATATATATATATATATATATATATATATATATATATATATATATCTTTTTGTTTTATGACTCTGTTTGTTTTTTTTTTTTTTTTTTTTTTTTATATTTTTCTAGAATATGATCCTAACAAATCAATTTTATGTATTTGACACATTCAAAAATATATGTAGGATCTTTTCCGTTTTACGACTCAGTCAGTTTTAAATTTTTTTTTTTTTAATATATTGCTAGTATATGATACTAACAATGAATTTAAGTGGTAACGGACATGCTTCAAAAGTTCGAAATATTTTAAATAATTTTTTAAAAAGTAATTTTTTAGTAATATTTTGTTTTTATTTTTTGGGGTGTTTTTCAAACTAAAGGAATACCCAAGGGTAAACCGCAAAGATGGCAGGAGTCGGGGTCTCTCGGCCTTCCGGGGAACGACAGGGTAGGACCACTTCCTCCGGGGAGGGTCTCCGGAACCCCCGCTCTTTGGTATTTGGGTGTCGCGGGGGTTCCTCCGCCCCTCCCCTACGGGGTATGGAAAACGTCCCCCTCTGTCCCCCGTCGGCTCGAGCCCCCTAATATGTTTTTTTTTTTTTTTTGCAATAAGCTTTATACGCTGATTCCAAATATGTAATTGGTTTTTCTGTAAGTGTCGTACTTTTCGAGATATTTCATTTAAAAATATTTTACGTCCATGTGATATAAGAAGACTTGAAAATATTTGTAGCTATTTGAATCATATCCGTTACCACTGAAATTCATTGTTAGTATCATATACTAGCAATATATTAAAAAAAAAAATCAAAACTGACGGAGTCGTAAAACAGAATAGGATATATATATATATATATATATATATATATATATATATATATATATATATATATATTTTGAGAGCAACATATATATATATATATATATATATATATATATATATATATATATATATATATATATATATATATATATATATATATATATATATATATATATATATATATATATATATATATATATATATATATAACCCAGTGTGGCCGCTTCTTTGTGAGCCGTGGTGGGTCCTGTAAACTGACTAAAAAAAAATAAAAATATGAATTTCCTGTCTGAAAAATACAAACGTTGAAATAAAAAGATGTGACAAAAGTGCTCGTTCTCATCTAAGGTTATCATGACCTAATTGATATTAATGGGATGGTTGGATTGGAAAACTAGAGAAGAATTCAGCAGCCATAAAATACTGAGAAGTATGACTAACGCAAATCAAGGTTAAAAAATAGACAAATATATTAGAATTTACCGTCATAAATTTTTCTCATACAAAAAAACATTTGGTACAAATGTATTTGTACACTTTGTTGTAAAAGTTTACACAACACTTTGTGAAAAATAGTTTTAGTCTGAGTCTGCCTTTGTTGCGGGAAGGTTGTAAGATTTCACTCTCTCAAAATAAAGTTTTCTTTTTTTTTCAATAAGGGATCTAAAATGTGTACTTATTACGAAGTTTGGAAATTTTGGTATGAAGCTCAGCAGAATGAGCAGTCCTATAATAGGGAGTTCTTTTCTTCGGTAAGTGGATATATATATATTCATTTACAAGACTTATTTAATTAAAATTTAATTGCAATCTTATTTATTTAATAAAATTTTGGAAGTGTTTGTTAGCTTTTGAATTACTTAATTAGGATTCGGTTTGGTTTAGTTCTACGAGAAATTAGTTACTTTTTGACATTCATACCATATCTGATAGTTATAAAAATAATTGGCAATTAGTCAGATGTAAATTGATCATTGCATTTGAATATAATTTATCACTTAATTTTTTTTTTTTTAAATATTGTAACATCTTAAAATTTATTTTTCGTAATTTTTTTGTTTTTTAACTCATCGTATAGTTAATTAATCCCGAAATTTCGCTTACTATTATAATGAAAAGTAATTTTAGTCATTTTCAGATTTTGGGAGAGAGAAAGACCTAAATAGTAGCTAAGGTTACTTAAAAGTCATTATGTACCTTGAAATTCCTTCTAAGAGCTAATATGTATTTATTTTGGTATTGATATACAGTAGTAAATAAGTTTGCCTACATAAATATATATAGAAACGTATTTGTGCAAAGAAAAGGTAACTCAACTTCTCTGGTAGAAAATAATAACACATGACTTTTTACATTTATGTGTTAAAATTGTAAATTAATTAGATATTTTCATTTTCTTTTGACTGATGATTTATGTCACTAGTATTCTTTTTAATTTGAGCGCATATCGACTACACCCTTTTATCAGTATTATGTATGCCTTCAGTCTTCTGTTTATCGCCATTGCTTTATGCGAAAAAAATATTCATATTTTATTCTAAATTTACTTTACGAAATTATTACTTAAGCA
>JABUQX010026244.1:22500-37500 GCA_015478945.1 Trachelipus rathkii
CGATCTGTGCTGTGATACCATTTCAACTTCCATAAATCCCATTCTGTTTTTACTAAATCTTCTATTAGGCTTTCGAGATCTTCCTTGTAAATGTTACAATCTTTTATCTTCTCATATGGCACATAACACCTGTTCGGTATGACAAATTGCAAGGAAGAAATAATTTCTTTATGATTTAAAAACCTCTCTCCTAATGCTGATATTAAATCATCCAAAAATGGTATAAAATGGATGTACAATAATAAGTTTGTGGGTCGGAAGTAGGGAATGTTGGGTCTGTATTTTAGAACTTGTTAATTGGCACAGCAATTTTTGAAACTCAGATTCAGATGCTCTTACACATTCTTCAAAAATCTGCTGAAATTTTAATGTTGCATTTTCTCTGATGGCTTCAAGTTTACTTTTAACTAAAGGACTTACGAGATTTGTTCCTGACAGCGACGAATTATATAAAATTAATTTAACCTCTGCATTTTATATTATTAACAGATATGATACTTAAATTTTAGTGTCTAAAGCATTGGTGGTGTAAAAAGGTAAAGAGAATGTGTATCCCTCCCCCCTGGCCCCCCCCCCTGGATACGCCACTGATATATATATATATATCGGCAACAAAAAAAATTAGTAGAAGAATATCTCGTGAGTGAGTGCTCGTATCAGTTCAGTCAAATAAAAAAAAATCATCCTAGGGTTTCACAAGACCGCGACGGACCCTCACTGTGGTATCTTGTAAATGTGGGGTTGATCTCCTGGACCAGGCCCACAACCCCTCACATAACTCTGCCATTTACTCCTTTTATGCACCTTTCGTCTCGTCCAAACTCGCATACCTTTCCTTCAGACACTCCATTTCTGATTCAAACCACATTTTCTTCGGTCTCCCAGCCGGTCGATTCCCAGCACACTCACCATTATATATAAATCCACCTAACCAACCGACCGACTATCATCCATCCTTTCCATAACACCAAACTATGTTAATGCACTCTAGTTTCTCTCATTTACACCTTCCTTCACACCACACAACTCTCGAACACATTCATTCCTAACTTTATCAATTCTTCTCGCACCTAACACGCCCCTAAGATTGTCCATTTGAACAGATTGTACCCTTAATAGATGTATCTATCTTATTCCATACCATAGTTTCATTACTATACATTAACACCGATAACAACGCACCCTCACGCAAAGACTTAGTCAGTCCCTTTGTATACATCAAGGATTTAATTGCACCAGCTATCTTCCTACCATTCGCAACTTTCCAACTACACTGCATCATCCGTTCCCTTTTCACACACACACACACACTATATGTAAGGGCAGGTTTCTCTACCCTTACTATAATAACTATGTATACTTGATATATGCATCCGTACATTAAATTTTAATTATTATTTCATTGTATAAGAGAAATATTTAACGATTCTTTTGTGAGGGAACTTTCAAATGTAATGGGCAGCTGCGGAAACGTACGTCCAAACGGAGTGCCTTGGGTATAGCGAAGGTATGTCAGTTAGCGTCTTATATCATAAAGAGAGATGCGTTAGACTCAAGTCATAAGAAGAGAGGTCGCATTTTAAGCTTCGGCTCATTGAAAAGAACCGGAAAATTGTGTTTGATCGTAGAAATTATTGTATTAATAACTTTCACCAACTTTATTAATGACTGTAACTGGCCTTGTGTTATTTAAAGGATTGAGTGCATTATTAATTGTTCTTAACATTGATACCATTATTTACTATCCGATTTACTTAAAATTAAAAATAAAGATAAGAAGTAATTATTCCTTTTTATTACCACTGTATTAATTCTTCAAAGGGTTGATACATATATATATATATATATATATATATATATATATATATATATATATATATATATATATATATATATATATATATATATATATATATATATATATATATATATATATATATATATATATATATATATATATATATATATATATATATATCAGATACTTGTTCCATTATAACTTCACACTGTGGACTCCTCACTCACTACCATCACCTTACTCTTTTCTCCATTTACTTTCAAACTCTCCTTTTATAGACCTTGCTAAACCCCTCTACCAATCCTCTCAAACCATATGCAGATTCGCCACACAAAAACAAATCATCCGTGTACAATAAGCAGGGCACCCTCCAAACTCTTCCATTCTCCATCAGTCGAACACCTTCCGTTACCACCCCAATCTGTAATTCTTTCATCACCCCATCCATATACAAATTAAATAGCCAAGGAGACATAACATATCCCCACCTCACTCTACTGGTAATGATAAACCACTCGCCTAACTCTATTCTTGCACACGCTTCACTATCGTCATACATACTTTTGATTCCATTCAGAAGCTTACCAACAACACCGTATATAAATAACACCTGCCACAGAGATTCTTTATTAATCTTGTTATACTACTGTTAAAAGTCCATAATTTCTAAATACAGTTTATTCTTCTTTGATTTTCTCAATCATTTGTTTCAATGTTAAAATTTTATCTACACATTCTCTACCACTTCTAATGGCACCTTGTTCTTCGCCAATCAGTCCCTTATAGTCACTCGACATGCTCTTTTAACCAAAATACCAGCTTATATCCTCCCTACAACACTCAATAAACTACTAATTCGCCTATATTACCAACAGTTTCCCTTATCCACCTTACCGTTATTTAAGGGTACTATTACTGCTCTCTTCCAATCCTTCGGAACCATACCCTTTATAAAGTCTTTGTTAAAGAAATTCCATATCCAATCAATCACAATCTAGGCTACATTTTTGATAATTTCACCGGTAATTAATCCTATTCCTTACCAGTAGTAGGACTACCATTCCGCTCGAAAATGACCGCGACCTTTTTTGACCTTTTCTGACCGCGACCTTTTTTTGAGCCCAAATTTTTACCTGACCTTGACCTTTTTGGGCCTTTACCTTTTTGGGCCTTGACCTTTTTTCGACCAACCCTTTGGTCTTCCATGGGTCATTTTTGGCCCACGGTATTTTTTGAGAACCCTAATTTTTTGAGAACCCTAATTTTTTGAGAACCCTAATTTTTTGAGAACCCTAATTTTTTGAGAACCCTAATTTTTTGGCAACCCTAATTTTTTGGCAACCCCAATTTTTTTCGGCAACCCTGATTTTTGGCAACCCTTCGAAGAAGGGTTGCGCCAAACGGTTGCGTCAGCAACCGTTGTACGTATTACCCCCCTATTTTACGCCCCCTAATTTTTTCGACCGTGGGCCATTTTTGCCCACGGCAATTTTTGATCTTCCTTTAGGGGCTTAGCCCTATTTTTTGATGTCTTTACCTTGTTTGACCACCTTGCCAGATACCAAGGGTCAATTTTGTTCGACCGTGGGCCATTTTTGCCCACGGCAATTTTTGATCTTCCTTTAGGGGCTTAGCCCTATTTTTTGATGTCTTTACCTTGTTTGACCACCTTGCCAGATACCATGGGTCAATTTTGGCCCACGGTAATTTTTGGCTACCCTTTGGTCTTCCATGGGACAAATTTGGCCCACCCTAATTTTCGACCAACCCTTTGATCTTCCATGGGTCATTTTTTGCCCACGGTAATTTTTGGTCTTCCATGGGTCATTTTTTGCCCACGGAAATTTTCCACCAACCCTTTGGTATTCCATGGGTCATTTTTGGCCCACGGTAATTTTTTGTCCTTCCTTTAGGGGCTTAGCCCTTTTTTGATGTCTTAACCTTGTTTGACCATGATATTTCGGCCTTGACCTTGCCATATACGCTGGGCCAAATTTGACCTATCATAATTTTTGGGTTTTTAAGGGCTTAGCCCTATTTGACGTCTTTACCTTGTTTGACCATGATATTTCGTCCTTAACCTTGCCATATACCTCAATTTTGACCCCCGCTAACTTGATGGCTTTGATGGTTCCCAATCACCGTAAGAAGTACCTAGGGATGTTCTATGAGTATTAGATGAGTGCCAGGTGAGTGCCAGGTGAGTGCCAAGTGAGTGCCAATGAGTGCCAATGAGTGCCAAGTGAGTGCCAATGAGTGCCAAGTGAGTGCCACATAGTGCCAAGTGAGTGCCACATAGTGCCAACTGAGTGCCACTTTTTTCAAGCCTTTTCTAGCCTCCCCTGAGCCTAGAATAGCCCTAATATGGGTGTCTACCCCTAGGTAATAAGGTATGAGGAATCGATTGGTGTATATTACAAGCTGCTAGAATGCTTCCTACTATGAGTTAGTATTTATAACACTTATAGCATGACAGAATATATATATCTAAAGAGTTACACAGTTGAGACAGAAACGTTTCCGAGTCCGCGTCCGCAGGTCAGCCCCTCCGCGAAACCGCCGCCGCGTGCGCCCGCAGGCGCAATTTCCGCGTAACCGTCGCCGCGTGCGCCCGCAGGCGCAATATTTCCCCCCCCGCCGCGTGCGCCCGCAGGCGCAATATTTCCGCGTAACCGCCGCCGCGTGCGCCCGCAGGCGCAATATTCCCGCGAACGAAAAATATGATATCAATGTAAACTATTCAAAGATTTTTTTTTCATACCTAAACATTTCAAAGAATTTCTTTTCAAATATACTATGAGTCATTCATTTTTATTTCATACTTAAACATTTTTATTAAAAACATTTTCGCGAACCTAAAACTGTAACTCATTACAGACCTATTATTTAACACATATATTTATTAACATTATTTTTTACTTAATACTTTTTACTTAATACTTTTTAATTTATAAATTTTTAAAAATTGTATGTAAGAAGAAAAAAATCCAGAGTGTCTGATATATAATCATTTTATTTTACTACAATTGTACGAAATTTTACTAAAAACATTAACATTACATACCTTAAAGCAGTAAAGCAGTAAAACAATAGAGGTGTTACCTAACACCTAAGGGATTAGTATGCTTTTGTTTTACTGCTTTACTGCTTTAACTTTCTGCTTTACTGCTTTAACTCACTGTTTTACTGCTTTAACTCACATATTTATTAACATTACATACCTTAAAGCTTTAACTTTCTGCTTTACTGCTTTAACTCATGTTTTACTGCTTTAACTCACATGTTTTACGGCTTTAACTCATATATTTATTAACATTACATACCTTAAAACAGTAAATCAGTAAATCAATAGAGGTGTTACCTAGGGGATTAGTATGCCTTTGTTTTACTGCTTTACTGCTTTAACTTTCTGCTTTACTGCTTTAACTTATGTTTTACTGCTTTAACTTTCTGCTTTACTGCTTTAACTTTCTGCTTTACTGCTTTAACTTTCTGCTTTACTGCTTTAACTCATGTTTTACTGCTTTAACTTTCTGCTTTACTGCTTTAACTTTCTGCTTTAACTTTCTGCTTTACTGTTTTAACTCATATTTATTAACATTATGTTTTCTTTTATATTTTTTATTTTTGTTTTAATACTTTTTATTTATTATTTCTATTTTTATTTTTGTTTTAATACTTTTTTATTTTTAATTTGTAATGTAAGAATAAAAACACACAGAGTTTCGGTTATATAAACATTTTATTTTAATAAAATTGTACGAAATTTTATTAAAACCTTTTTATATATACGAGTTTTAAGGGAAGTAAAATCGCGTTTTTTCATTTTAAAGCATTTATTACATAATCAGAAACTATAAAATCATTGACATACAAATTTTTAGCATCAAATATATTTACAAGTTTATTAAAACATACATTATTTAAAAAACATATAATGAAATAAATACAATAGACTCCACATAAATTAGAATATAAGGGTTGAATGGGGTAAGACATAGTTTTTACATAACAGCTTACATTATTATATTTTAAAAATAAGGTAATATAATGATTATTCAATATAAATTTTAAGTTCAAAGAATCAATTATGTGAACAGCATCGTTTTTTGCTCTATAAACGGAAATCCAATGTCCTGTTGAGGTGATGTGACGAGGCAATGTATTGAATATGAGGCATGTATCCTTCTCCAACTTTACAGAGTTTATTTCGTTAATGGCGAACACACCTAAAAAGCGAGGTTCATTTTTAAACACCGATTTTATTTCCTCTTCATTCATCTTTAATAATTCAAAAGTACGTTGCGTACTCTGTCAATTTCAATGAGCTGAGGATGCTCAAGATAGACCACTACAGTGATGGGTGATTGTAGAATCGATCCAAAAGAGAGATTTAGTCCTAGGGTACCCTTTCTCAAAATGTTTAAATGATAGGCATTACAAGCTGAAAGGTCAGCTGTGAGATCATAGGCGTATAAATTACTATTCTTTGCGTATTCTTCAAGATTTAAGCCTGTCCCACTATCATTACATGATACAGTGTTGGCTATTAAGTCGTAAAAAGGTCGAGTACAGAGAGATAGGTCTCCGTTGTATAACATTTCATAATCACGTCCGTGAGGCAGTCCATTCACATGTAAACTGATACCTCTAAGTCCGAAAGGTGTGAATTTATAGGGCGATTTTTTATAATTCCCAGAGTATGCGTCATGTTCCACAATTCCTATTATTACTTTCTGTGGTAAATTTCCGTTCACAATGTTAGGGATATTGATACTCGATAATCCTTGAGTGAAATTAAATATCTTGGTTTCAACTCTCTTAATAGGGTACTTTGCTGTAGTATTCAAAAGCGAATTTTCAATTTCCAAATGACGCTGTGGTGATAATTTCACTTTTCTGACATAGAGATAAGCCTCCAACAGTTTGAAAACAGGTTCTGGACATACAGCTGTAACAGCAGGTTTACTTTTTATTTTAAGAGCAAATTTAGGATTTGACCGTGATAAAATGATTCTAGTATCTACAGATGGTAGAATGAGTCTTTCTTGAGAGAATATATCGCCATTTAATCGACCGTAAAATTCATAAGTATTATTTATGACTTTAGCTGCTTTATCTATATGTGCAGCTTCATCTTTGAAACTGTAAAAACCACATGATTTGAGATGAGATTGTTTAGCATCGTCTGAATAATTTAACAAATGTTCTATATAGCTTCTATAAGGATAATTAGCCGCTGCCGCCCCTAGTGAAGTTCCGTTAAGATAGACTTCAACCTGGGAGAAACATGTATACAGGAAATTTGATTCTGTATATACTATATGGTCATCACCCGTAGGAAGATCTGTACCATCAGGTTTTGTCAATTTCGTTTTTACATATAAAAACACATTAGAGGGGTCTAGGTATTGATCAGAAGTACCTGGAATATTGAACTCTAGAGGAACATCTGTATTGGTAATTGAATGCAGAGGATTAATACTGATAAAGTTGGATTCGCTAACGCTAATCTGTGTAGGGTTCATTGAGAAGAGATCCAATTCACTCTTACAGCAATCAGGACTAGAAGGATGAAGGAAATGCATCTTGCATGTGCGAGCTCTGGTCGTATAATGAACATTTTCATGTAAAACCTTACTTATATACACACCTCGTATAAAAGTTATCAGTTAGTAATTAAATAGCAAATACATCAATACATTTTTTCTTTAGAGTTTTTTTCCGCTTAGCCTTTTTCTTTATGACAATCTTCTTGTTCCCTCGACCTTGTCCTGACATTTTACGTCTTATTTTACGCTTAACATCATCCAACATCTCATCTGAAACATCGGCTATACGTCTTTTTAATGCTGTACGAGGATTATTTCCTGCAGCAATATCTTGAATAGTATGCAAACCTGTTCTTATAGCTTTTTTACCTATATATTCCCCGCCTTTCCTGAGTAAAGGCCTTGCACTTCTCCATAGCTTGGCAAAAAATCCACCAAGGCCATACCCCCTCTGCATTTTTGATCCTCTGAATACCCTTTCTTCGTCCATTATTACAGGAGTATCTTTCTTATACTATCTTTACACTGTGAGAGTATGTTAATGAATGAAAAATATATCTGACTACACCATTATGCTGTAATTACTGCATCTGTTTCTTTCTAATATGAACTTTGCATAACAATGCACCGTGTGTAAAGGGAAAAGGATTTCCTTCTACATCTTTTATATGCACGCGTACAGAGTCAAAATTTGATCTATTCAGAGGTAGATAATGAACATTGGGGAATGTTATAACTTTACTCTCTTTGGGAAAATATACTACTCTTAATAAAGGAGCTTTAGTATTACCTACATATTGATACTCAATTATATTTGTATATACATAAGCCATACCTGGATGATTGAGCATCTCGGATGGGGTACATGTATAATGCAGTACTCGATCTGCTTCATCTTTTTGTTCATGTGGAGTCATGCGGTTATTCTCCACAGATAGTATAACCCTCTTCAACATAGTAGGGATATCATGAAGTATATCCAACTCAGCATCACGTTTACGAATATGTTTACGTTGCCATTGCGAACGTCTGAGAAAAAACATGTCACGGTCTCGTAGGTTTACATTTACTTTTGAACTTAAAGATATTATTACTTTATCTTCATAGGTACGCATTTCAGTTTTGTATACCAAGTCCTTACACATAATACTCATATCAAAGAGAACGTTTAAATGACTAAAAATAGCAGGCACCGATTTAAAATATGACCTCCGCAAAGTAAATTCTTCAAAGAAGTATTCTTTTGTAGCAAATGTTGTCGTATTCAGCTTTTTCACTTGTAATATAGTTTCAACACATTCTACACTTCTGTACACCAACATCCAGAATAGTTCGTGAGGTAAATTTTCTATGTCCGTATTTAATATCATTTCACATAATCCTACTTCGTATGCCTCTCTTTCAAGTTGTATAGGATTCATTAGCACAGTTGTAAAATCCGAGAGTTTATTATCAGGATGTAAATCCAAGGAGGCTGAAGAAGGGAGAGTTATATAAAAGTGATCTACACTCTCCATGATTATAATGACAACTGATTAATGATTCTTAACTTCACTTGCTTTTATATAAGTATTAAACTTGGCAGGATATCCCCTCCATTTCACAAGTAACTGCTTATTTTTTCCTTTACCTCTCGTAGCTAATATTTTTTCAATTTTATATTCATGAGTTACAGGATTGAACCTTACTTTTTGTATTTCCTGTTTATAAAATCCGCCTTTTATTTTTTCACCATTTAAATCTTCCAGATAATATAACTTTAAACTATCACGACTGAATGGATGGATATTGTGGCTTTAAAAACTTCCGTAGTCCATCCGGATTCATATCCTTTTCTAAACCTTTCTTCTGTTCGAGAAACTCTTACATAATCGTTTACCTTTATTCCTGAATTATCTTTTATTTTTTATTTTTCACCCATATGCACCATACGTCCTCTAGTTTTTGACATCTCTAAAGGAGTTGTCTTTATAGTTCTATGGTAAGACCTGTTATAAGAATAAGCCAGATCGTCCAGTATATCAATATATTTAAAAGTATTCATTTTAGTAAAATATCTATGCATGCGTTCTTTAATAGTACGTTGGACTCTTTCAACTATTGCCGCTTTGTTTACGGAAAATGTATTGTAATAGCTTATACCATACTCCCAGAGCATCTCCTGAAACTCTCGCCCCTTGAATTCCATTCCTGAATCTGTCCAAAATGATTTAGGTGTCTCCTCTCATCCTCTATAATTTCAAGTACTGCATCGGTAACTGTAGCTGATCTTTTATCTTTTATTGGCCTCAACCACAAGTATCTAGAGTATACGTCAATTGTAAAAAGTATATATTGAAAACCTTCATTATAAGAGCTGTATTTAATCATTTCCGATAAATCTAACTGCCATATGCTATCGAGCTGTGGAGATATGGTTTTCCGTGTAGGAAATTTTTTTCTTACAGGTTTATGTAGAGTAAATGCCTCTTCACCCTCCAAATATGCTTTTAACTCTTTTTTCTCAATATTAGGATACCTTAAAGCAAACCTATTGAAACCCCCAAAACTATTTGGCTCCCTCAGATTGAAGTAATACTTATCAACTACCTCCTTCGCCTCCATGTTGTCTACTGACACACGTGTAAGCATATATATATATATATATATATATATATATATATATATACATATATAAGATATATATATATATATATATATATATATATATATATATATATATATATATATATATATATATATATATATATATATATATATATATGTCAACTTAAAAATGTGATATTAGGTCACAAGGGAAAAAGAAAGAGAAAAAGATTTAAAATAACATTTATTTATACACAAACATTACAACTAAATATATATGATAATACATAATTACGATTTAATCCAACTAGACCTATTATAAGGTGTTTTTCTTAGTCGGCCTCTGGTAACACGTTTAAATTTATCTGATGCGTAAGAAGTGCCTGATGGACTTGAATCAGGTCTTGGCGTAACGGGATATTATCTAAGTCTGCTAATCGGCTTGTATTTAAGATTAAACTTCGGGGAAAATTAATAGTCTGAAGTTCTTGTTTGATATCATTCCATCCTTTTACAGGTCCTTTCTTCCAGTTACGGGAGAGATCAGCTATCAAATCCACAATATTTGAGCCTTTAACTATTTCATCATCAATTACGATCTGTCCGGCTTCATTCAAAGTTAATTGGTCTTTTAAAATATTATATAAAGCTATTCCTGATTTACGCACTCTATTAGGTAAGCTCTCCTCTAGGATATTTTTAAATTTATCTTCATTTTTCACTTCAAGTTTTACTTCATTAGGTATATCTTCATCATCGGTTACCGGGGTACGTAAGGTTGGATGTAGGTGCAAGTCTTTAAGATCTATCAATTTTTGTATGGCATCTTGGTATAAGAGGCGTTTCTCATGGATGTTAATGTCTGAATTTAATATTCTGTACACTTCTTTCTCGTAATTGTTTATCTGTTCAACTTTAGGATCATATAAGCTTGGAGGTAGAGGCTGCTGAAAAGCTAATGAATCGTTCACAATATAAGGATTCTGTTGGTGCAGCTGTTGTTGCTGATGTGAAAGAGGTTGTAATGTCAATGCATTGGGCTGTAATATCTGCGTATATGGGGGTAGTGAATGATGAAACTGTGATTGTGGATTTTGCGCAAGGTGGGGCAATAACTGGCCATATTGGGATTGTGAATGATGAATCTGAGGAACTGAATTCTGTACAGATGCTGTATTATTATACTTCATTTTCTCATACTCATTATATGGAAGTACAGCAACCTTCTTCATTACGGGGACAACCACTTAGTTATCAGTGGAGCTATAACGGAGAAGAGTAATGGTAGGAATACTCCTCCTCCTCTCTGTAGTAACTTCTTTTTATTTTTCAGATTTTTTATGTTGAGGGAGAGTTTTTTAATGATGTTTCTATAACGACGTAGCTTTACCTTCTGAGGTTTGTTTAAAGGAACATTTCCTTTTATAAGATTTAAACAGACTTCACATACACACTGGATGAATTTCTCATCCTCCCTAATTAGTTTACGTTTTTCAGATGGTTTCAACTTTTTAAATTTTTTTATAAGAGGTAAATACTTTGCAACTAGAGCACTCATTATTCAGGTATGTATACAGTTTCTATCTCATAGGGAAGAATGTTGGTACGGAGCAGCACTCTGTGCGTGTTTTTGGGGTGAAGTTCACACATCAAATAACCGTGGGGGATTGAAGTAACCTCTTTATATACTTTTAAGAACTCTTTCCTTTGAAGAGGAAACATTTGAGTTGCCAATACATTAATTTGACTCATGTCTCTTCGCTGTCCAAACAACAGTAAATACTGTGTGTTTAAAGAAACACTTCGCATATGCTTGCTTTGATGAAAAATATTCTGTGTTATGAAAAACACAGAGATATTTAGATGGTGAGAATAAACTGTGAACGCTTCTGCTATTTCCAAATTCAATTTGTGCATTAAATCATCTAATACAATAATTTTGTGGCCTTGTATATTGTCCAGCGATCTAATATCGTATATGCCTTCATGAAATTGAATCACATCTTTATATTCTTTAAATTTTTCCTGATAAACATTATAACACCATATTATTTTTACAGGGGTTTGTTCAAAAATCTCCGTTTCCTTTAAAATATTTAATAATAGAAAGGTTTTACCACAACCTGTTGGTCCAGCTACAAGACATGTAGCCGGACTTCGGAACGTAAATTTCTCCACATCCATATCCGTCAAGTAGATAATGAATAATGAGTTAAATTAAAGTTGTAACGCAGTAAAATATATGGTTTTAATAAAATTTCGTACAATTTTATTAAAATAAAATGTTTATATAACCGAAACTCTGTGTGTTTTTATTCTTACATTACAAATTAAAAATAAAAAAGTATTTAAACAAAAATAAAAATAGAAATAATAAAAAGTAATAAAACAAAAATAAAAAATATAAAAGAAAACATAATGTTAATAAATATATGAGTTAAAACAGTAAAGCAGAAAGTTAAAGCAGTAAAGCAGAAAGTTAAAGCAGTAAAGCAGAAAGTTAAAGCAGTAAAACATAAGTTAAAGCAGTAAAGCAGAAAGTTAAAGCAGTAAAGCAGAAAGTTAAAGCAGTAAAGCAGAAAGTTAAAGCAGTAAAACATAAGTTAAAGCAGTAAAGCAGAAAGTTAAAGCAGTAAAGCAGTAAAACAAAGGCATACTAATCCCCTAGGTAACACCTCTATTGATTTACTGATTTACTGTTTTAAGGTATGTAATGTTAATAAATATATGAGTTAAAGCCGTAAAACATGTGAGTTAAAGCAGTAAAACATGAGTTAAAGCAGTAAAGCAGAAAGTTAAAGCAGTAAAACATAAGTTAAAGCAGTAAAGCATAAAGTTAAAGCAGTAAAGCAGTGAGTTAAAGCAGTAAAGCAGAAAGTTAAAGCAGTAAAGCAGTAAAACAAAAGCATACTAATCCCCCCTAGGTGTTAGGTAACACCTCTATTGTTTTACTGCTTTACTGCTTTAAGGTATGTAATGTTAATGTTTTTAGTAAAATTTCGTACAATTGTAGTAAAATAAAATGATTATATATCAGACACTCTGGATTTTTTTCTTCTTACATACAATTTTTAAAAATTTATAAATTAAAAAGTATTAAGTAAAAAGTATTAAGTAAAAAATAATGTTAATAAATATATGTGTTAAATAATAGGTCTGTAATGAGTTACAGTTTTAGGTTCGCGAAAATGTTTTTAATAAAAATGTTTAAGTATGAAATAAAAATGAATGACTCATAGTATATTTGAAAAGAAATTCTTTGAAATGCTTAAGTATGAAATTCTTTGAATAGTTTACATTGATATCATATTTTTCGTTCACGCGGGAATTTTGCGTCTGCGGACGCACGCGGCGACGGTTACGCGGAAATATTGCGCCTGCGGGCGCACGCGGCGGCGGTTACGCGGAAATATTGCGCCTGCGGGCGCACGCGGCGACGGTTACGCGGAAATATTGCGCCTGCGGGCGCACGCGGCGGCGGTTTCGCGGAGGGGCTGACCTGCGGACGCGGACTCGGAAACGTTTGCGATCACTGTCTCAACTGTGTAACTCTTTAGATATATATTCTGTCATGCTATAAGTGTTATAAAAATACTAACTCATAGTAGGAAGCATTCTAGCAGATTGTAATATACACCAATCGATTCCTCATACCTTATTACCTAGGGGTAGACACCCATATTAGGGCTATTCTAGGCTCAGGGGAGGCTAGAAAAGGCTTGAAAAAAGTGGCACTCAGTTGGCACTATGTGGCACTCACTTGGCACTATGTGGCACTCACTTGGCACTCATTGGCACTCACTTGGCACTCACCTGGCACTCACCTGGCACTCATAGAACACTAATAGAACATCACTAGATACTTCTTACGGTGATTGGGAACCATCAAAGCCATCAAGTTAGCGTGGGTCAAAATTGACCCATGGTATATGGCAAGGTTAAGGACGAAATATCATGGTCAAACAAGGTAAAGACGTCAAAAATAGGGCTAAGCCCCTAAAGGAAGCCCAAAAATTACCGTGGGCCAAAAATGACCCATGGTATATGGCAAGGTTAAGGCCGAAATATCATGGT
This sequence comes from Trachelipus rathkii, assembly GCA_015478945.1. NCBI lineage: Eukaryota > Metazoa > Arthropoda > Malacostraca > Isopoda > Trachelipodidae > Trachelipus > Trachelipus rathkii. Next base: position 36,511 of record JABUQX010026244.1, read on the forward strand.
CAAACAAGGCAAAGACATCAAGAATAGGGCTAAGACCGTGGGCCAAAAATGACCCATGGAATACCAAAGGGTTGGTGGAAAATTTCCGTGGGCAAAAAATGACCCATGGAAGACCAAAAATTACCGTGGGCAAAAAATGACCCATGGAAGATCAAAGGGTTGGTTGAAAATTAGGGTGGGCCAAATTTGTCCCATGGAAGACCAAAGGGTAGCCAAAATTACCTGGGCCAAAATTGACCCATGGTATCTGGCAAGGGTGTGTAAACAAGGCAAAGACATCAAAAATAGGCCAAGCCCCAAAGGAAGATCAAAAATGCTGGGCAAAAATGGACCATTTGGTCGAACAAAAATTGACCCTTGGTATCTGGCAAGGTGGTCAAACAAGGTAAAGACATCAAAAAAGGGCTAAGTCCCTAAAGATCAAAATTACCGTGGGCAAAAATGGCCCACGGTCGAAAAATTAGGGGCGTAAAATAGGGGGTAATACGTACAACGGTTGCTGACGCATCAGCGCAACCCTTCTTCGAAGGGTTGCCAAAATCAAGGTCTCAAAGAAAGGGTGCTAAAAATTAGGGTTGCCAAAAATTAGGGCTGCCAAAAATTAGGGTTCTCAAAATTAGGTCTTCAAAAAATTAGGTTCTCAAAAATTAGGTTCTGTAAATTAGGGGTTCTCAGTAAAATATCAGGGCCAAAAATATTCATGGAAGATCAAAGGGTTGGTCGAAAAAGGTCAAGGCCCAAAAGGTAAAGGCCTGTAAAAGGTCAAGGTCAGGTAAAAATTGAGCCTCAAAAGGTCGCGGTCAGAAAAGGTCAAAAAAGGTCGCGGTCATTTTCGAGCGGAATGGTAGTCCTACTACTCTTACCTACAGAATTACCTCCTCCCAAAAATACATATTTCTTTGTTTTACTAAAAATTTAATTGCCTGATAACGTTATGCAGATTTTCGAAGTCTTGCCTCCACAGTACTAATCACATCATTTCATCAGTCA
>JABUQX010026244.1:47500-50862 GCA_015478945.1 Trachelipus rathkii
CGCCGAAAGCCATACTGGCGATCGGAAAGAAGTGAATGAGATTCCAGATGATCTAAGAAATGAGAGTTGAGAAGGGTTTCAAAGATCTTAGATAGAATACAAGTGAGAGCTATAGGGTGATAGTTAGAAGGATCAGAGCGGCTTCCTTTTTTCGGAATAGGTTGGACATGTGCGAGCTTCCAACACTGAGGGAAAGTGTTAGTATTGAGACATAGAGAATATAGTTGAACGAGAGGCGGGGTCAGCACGGAAGCACACTCCCTCAAAACTCGGGGAGGAATGCCATCCGGGCCACCCGCCTTCCTAACGTTCGTAGATTTCAGGAGCCCACGCAATCAAATATATACACATATATATATATATATATATATATATATATATATATATATATATATATATATATATATATATATATATATATATATATATATATATATATATATATATATATATATATATATATATATATATATATATATATTATAGGGTGTAAAAATATTTCTATACAAATGTGAAGCACTGAAAGGTATTTTTGCCAATATCCACAGTAAAGAAATTTTTTGGGGGTGGGTGGGGGTTAGCGAACCTCACAAACAAGGGCATACCAACACGGCACATGCGGTTCATCCAGAAAAATAAAGTAAGGACCTTCAGGCCATCCCGAGTTTAGACCTAGGAAATGTCTAGTCACAAGCCCTGATCGAGATGAATTATATCATCGTCTGTTGAGCACATTTATCATGACCAGTGATGGAATCCACCCAGACGAACAAAACATTCATACTGATTCAGCGTAATCAATCTTCCTTATATTTAGCGAACGACTCATGTCTTAATTAACATCCCTTTAATATTTCTTACTTGACGATCTCTGATAACTCGTTTATTTTTAGATACTCATAAGAGTCGTAACAGATGAACTAAAGCAACCCTAAAATTGGAATTGCCTGGGAAAGTTCAAAGGTCAGCACACGCTTGTGGAAGCTTTGTGATAAAGACGTTAACTAAATGTATTACTACAAATTCTGTAATATAGGATTTACATGTTGCTTGAAAATATTGTGAATACTTGAATTCGAGAGCACTCTTAAGATTTCACTTACAATGGTCCTATTTTTCCTTGAATTTATGCAATGCGATTCATACAGCAGAAGTACATTCTGGCAATTTTTCTACAGTTAATTAATTTAGAAACTTTTCAATGAAACTAACAAAAAATTGTACATTTTGCCAAGCTGTATAACGTTGATTAATTATTTGTAATGACAGTAGTTAGTACATTTTTAGCACGCTCATTTCGTACAAACTTTTAGGAAAAGTTTTTTTAGTATTGAATTGATTAAAGATTTTAGTTTTAGATGTGGAAACTTTCTAAATCTTGTTTTAACTTCAGACTATTCTGGTAATTTAATTTTGATCTCTCAGCCCATCATTGGAAAGCTAATGAAAATACTTGCATTTTAAATGAAGTGATCCAAACTGCAAAAAATAAAATAAAAAATCTTTCAACCGTTTCAATTTTTATATTAAATTTTCTACAAATTTTTGGGTAGTTTTCATTTATATATATATATATATATATATATATATATATATATATATATATATATATATATATATATATAATATATAGAGAGTTTATATATATATATATATATATATATATATATATATATATATATATATATATATATATATATATATATATATATATATATTGATTAGGCGACGTCATGAGTTCAAATGTTTTAACATGATTAATTTGTACACCTTTTAATTGATATTCTCTAACCACAGGGAAAGCCAACTCTACGACCAGCCGCCCATTTTAATCCATCTGAAGATGCCGCAGTTCTGCGTAAGGCCATGAAGGGCCGGTACTAATGAAGATGACATTACTCGAATCCTTACCCAGAGAACTTTGAGTCAAAGAATTGATATCCAAGAAAAATATCAGCAGATTCACGGAAGGGTTAGTATGGAAACTCTGTTAAAAACTAAGTGAAAGCAACAGCAAAGATTAATGTGTCAATGGTTTATATATATAGTATATAGTTATATATATATATATATATATATATATATATATATATATATATATATATATATATATATATATATATATATATATATATATATATATATATATATATATATATATGAGTGACGTATCGAATGTCCAATTTTAAATATCTGCAGATGTCTTAATTCCTTTTCACATCAGCGGATGGGGTTTATATATATATATATATATATATATATATATATATCTCTATATATATATATATATATATATATATATTTATATATATATATATATATATATATATATATATGAGAGAGAGAGAGAGAGAGAGAGAGAGAGAGAGAGAGAGAGAGAGAGAGAGATATAGAGAGAGAGAGAGAGAGGTAGAGAGAGAGAGAGAGAGAGAGAGAGAGAGAGAGAGAGAGAGAGAGATAGAGAGTAGTAGAGAGAGAGAGAGAGAGAGAGAGAGAGAGAGAGAGAGAGAGAGAGAGAGAGAGAGAGAGAGAGGAGAGAGAGAGAGAGAGAGAGAGAGAGAGAGAGAGAGAGAGAGAGAGAGAGAGAGAGAGAGAGAGAGAGAGAGAGAGAGAGAGAGAGAGAGAGCAGAGAGAGAGGAGAGAGAGAGAGAGAGAGAGAGAGAGATATATATATATATATATATATATATATATAGAGAGAGAGAGAGAGAGAGAGAGAGAGAGAGAGAGAGAGAGAGAGAGAGAGAGAGAGAGAGAGAGAGAGAGAGAGAGAGAGAGAGAGAGAGAGAGAGAGCTGCGTGTCGTAGGAGGCGACTAAATGGACAGAGGTAGTCGAGTTGGGGACCCCCTTCTACTTATTTATATCCTAGGAATGCTGATGCACACCTCGGACCTCGTCATGATCGCCGTAAGTAAATTGGCATCTTCCGGAGAAATTGTATGAATCGTATGGGTACATTGAATGTTAGGGGAATATATGGTGATAAGAGGAGAGAGGTGATGGATGTATTTAAAATGGGTAAATGATTTACTTGCTGTGACTGATACAAAGTTGAAAGGAAGTGGTAAAGACGAGAGGTGTGGGGCAAATGTGTGCGTGCTGGAGTGGAGATCAGTGAGAGAAGTTGCGGTTTTTACTAGACCTGTATCACAAAGCTGTGGTGGATTTTGTTTGTGCGAGTACTGGAATTCTAGTGGTTAAATTTAAGTTTGAGAATTTCAAGGTATGTGTGGTTGTAACATATGGTCCATCTGAGGTGATGCCGAGGAGATCAGATTTTCCTGAAAGTCACTTTCAGGGAAAAATCTGAATGTTTTGATGGAGTGGTAGGGACTTCAGGTTGATTGTGGAGTGACTTGAA